>CM034465.1:5587919-5797123 GCA_019925255.1 Litchi chinensis | reverse complement strand
TTTTTTTAATTTTTTTTGTGTGTGTTTCAGAAGAAGAAAGAGAGAACGAGTGATGCGGATCAGAACAACTGCAATGTCATCACCTTCTCATGATTGGAATTCTTTTAGGTTGGACCCTACTAAGTTTTGATTTATAAATTTTTTATTATTAGTGAATACTATGGAGAATATAATTAGTTTATTAAACTTCTTTTTTATCCAATTAGTTTATTAAAATTTGAAAAAATTGTTAACTTTTTTTTAAAATTTTTTTAAATATTATAATTCTAGGAAATGAAAGAGAAACACGAGTCCTGCCTATAATCTCATTAATAATTACAATATTCCTTCCAGGGTCTAAGCTTGAAAATTATTATTATTATTAACTGGATACTTCACACCAATTTCCTTCGAATATTTGTTGCATAACTTGGGGCTTTGTTTACACTGTAATATGAACAGCGAGATGCCAAACATTACTTCACCCCATCATCATCCGGCGTTGTCAAGGCATTATTGTAGGCCTTTTCTCTTCCTTTCTCAGAGTTGCATATTCCATCGAAAATGCCTGGTGACTTCTCGTGTATGTGTCTTTCATTTTCGTCTACCAGGATTTCTAGCAGCACCAAGACTACACCCATCTCAACAAATTTGTCTATAGTTTTCTCATTTGTGGCAGACGATGTCATGACCATTTGACAAATTACCATCAAAGAAGCTTTCATCGAAGCCGAGCAAATCGGCTGTCTTATCAGATCGAACAATGCTTCCATGGCTCCTTCAATCTCCGATAATTCATCAACTTTCGTTTGATCCGAACAAACAACCTGTTTTAACACCAAGACAGCGTTTCTTCGCCTGGACAAATGGCCACTACTCTTCAAGAACCAAACCATGCAATGCAAAGACCAGTTTGATCCCAACCAAGACACGGCCTCTTCGCTAAGTGGAAACAATGACGTCAAAGTTGACAATATTTCCTCCAAAACCGCAACGTTTTCATCGAGACATGTTTCCGAAAACACATCAAACGCTGCCGATAAAACATTATCGGTCCCCGAACTCACAACGGACCTTTTGTTATCCTTACTCTTCTAAGCCAATCCCATAATTTTACTTATTTGCCCCTAATTTAAACTTAATTAAAATAAAATTGAAAAATCAAAATTAATAAAAGAAGATCGTCACTATCCACCTTTAAAATGAACTGTAGGAGATCAAAATTAATTAATGATTATAAAAAAAATAATAATAATAAATATATTTTTAAGAAAATAAAATGATTCCCACCATCCATCACATGATGGATAGTGGGAATCAATTTAAACATAAAATTTTTAAAATTAAAAAACAAAATTATAAAAGAAGATATCCATCATTCATCTCTGAAACATGCAGTGAAAGATTAAAATCAATTTAATAATTTATTAAATTATTAAACAAAATTTTTGAAAAAATAAAATATTAAATATTAAAAAAATCAATCAGATCAACAGTTGATTTGGAACTCTAGATCGTTTGATGATCTGGAAATCAAATCCTTAAATGATCTAGAATGTTTCCAAATCGTTTGACGATCTGGAAGTTCCAAATGCCAGCCGCTAGTTTCCAGATCATCCAACCTCGTCTCTCGGAGCTCTCTTGTCTCTCCAAATTTCCATCGCCATATCTCCTCATACCTATACCAATGAATGTCATGGAACCTTCACTGGAGATAGAGGTTGGAAAAATGATCGACATCATCCATCTTTGACAATGGAAGAATGATAGAGATGGAGGTGCAATCCTTCTCCATCGATGGAAGTAGAGATTCAAATTGGATCTTTACTATTCATCAATGTTGATGGACCTTTTTTCTTTTAACATCTACCATATTTATTTTTAGTTTTCGAAAAATAGTCACCATTCATCTGTGTTGATGAACGATGGATATTAAATTAATTTTAATTAAAAATTATCTTTATCATTTTACCTTCCACCATTAATGGTAAGCCTTTTCATATTATGAGCAAAAGTTGGCGTGCAATTTAGAAATATCCCCTTTTTTTCAGTTTTATTATTTATTGTTTTTAAATTAAAGCAATAAATCAAGATAATTGATAGAGAAACTTTCAAAATAATTAAATGCTAATTATACCATCTCTAAACAAATTGAACATAAAAAATCATCTAGTTTATAGGATTATATATGTTACCTTGAAGATGAATTAGTAGATTGGTAAACTGATAAAGCCAAGGGTACTTGGATGATTATGTTGATCACGTATTTGTCTTTCGATGTCCCATGCCTAATTTGTTCTTTGTCTAAGGGAGATGGGATCTGCTGCCCCTTCCTTTGATTATCCTACATACAAGTGAGGTTTTCAAATAACATAAAACGTGAAGAAAAATAGGAATTAAGATCCTAGTCTACGTTCGATTATCCAAGCCTGCAATGTATTTAGTTTAAGTTAATAACAAACCATCTACGCTTTGATGAGCTTCGAACCCAAGAAAATGGCTGACTGATCCTAGAACTTTTAGAGCAAATTTTGTATTCAATTGTAGTATGATGTATAAGAGGAGAATTGTTTCTAGTGATGAGTATATCATCAACGTAGACCAGTAGATAAACCACTTTGATACATCTTTTTATTAGTAAAAAGGGATACATCTGAAGTAGCAGAGGCAATGCCCCATTAAATTAAGAATAGTCTTGAGTCTATGGAACCAAGCTTAAGGAGCTTGCGTGAGCCTATAAAGGGCTTTGTTTAATAAACACCAATTTATCAAGCTTTCCATTAAGTATAGTGTTGTTATATCAACCTGTTGCACCTCCCAATTGTAGATTACTGCAAGCGTAAAAATTATAGTGTTGTTATATCAACCTGTTGCACCTCCCAATTGTAGATTACTGCAAGCGTAAAAATTATCTAGATTGTTAAGGATTTAAAGATGAGGCTGAACATGTCTAAAAAATCAACACCTTGTTGTTGATGGAAACCTTTTGCCACTAGTTGTGCTTTGTATTAAAGTATACTTCCATAGGATTTTGCTTAATGTGAAACACCCACTTATTGCCTATAACAAGCATTTCCTTGTGAAAAGGAATTAAGGTCCAAGTTGCATATCTTTGCAAGGAAGTGAAAACCTACTCCATTTCAACCACTGCGAGCTAGTTATGGCCTCTTTTACTGTTTTAGGTTCAGAATCAACAAGAAAAGCAAATGCAGATTTGCACAAGACTAAGTAGGTTTTTGGTATGTTGTTCCAGACTTTGATATTGTCTACATAGGATGGCAATTGAGCTTAGATGTGTCGCCTGGTTGAGCTTAAGAAGAAGCCTAAAAGACTAATTGATTAAAGGAGATAAATTTTGTAGGAGGGTATGACTTGGAGAAGGAAAAAAGGTTCATTTTCATTCATCTTTATTAATTCAATAAGAGGCTTATTACTTCTTATATATTTAGATACAAAGCACGACACGATTAGTTTTAGTTCAATGAGCTTACATGTTCGATTTCTTAAAATTTTTTGTGATGGTAATTTCAATACATAAATCACATTATAAATTAAAAAAACAAAAAACAAAAAACAAAAATCTCTACCTATTCTAGTATTGTTCAATAACTATAGTTTTCAAAACTTCCTGTCCAACGTCAAACTAGACAAGCACGTCTAATCATTATTGATATTTCCTCAACCATAATATTTTTTTTAAAAAAAAAAGTTAATCCCTATGAGAAAATATCCTATGTTCTGTAATACTATTAATGAAACCTCCAAAACAATTAAAAAAAAAAAAAAACAACCCAAAATAATACACGGCATGTTAAAAGAAACAACAGTATCATAAAATTAGACAGAAATCAACAAAATAGTTATACACAAACTCAAAATGGCACAGCTGATTAATAATAATGTATACTACAAAAACAAAATTAATTAATCACATTTTTTCTCATTGAACTTCTTTTCCTTAAATTTAGTTTCCTGTGCTCCCGCTTCTCCACGGCCTGTATTAAGCAGATAGAAGGGACTTTATCATGATACCCGTATCCATAACAACCAAACCCCGCTCCACCACTGCATTGATCTTTATTATTGCTTCCACTACCACCACCACCACCTTCGCCATTGTTGCCATCATCACCACCACCACTGCCCTTTTTATCGTCATCACCACCATTTTTGTGATCATCAGTACCACCAGAAAAATCCTATAAAAAGTAAATGAAAAAACCATTATTGTCATTATAATTTTAATTAGTCGACAATTCTGTCTATCTTATTCTGGTAAATGAAAGAATTTTGTAGGTAAAAAAAAAAAAAAAAAAATAGAAGTACGGTAAATACCATGAAAAGAGGAGGCCACAAAAGTATGAGCCATATCCTTATCAGTCAAGAGGGCACTAAACTTCAAAGAAGTTTCGCTGGTGCCCCAATTGCCGACTTGAAGCGTTAGTGGCCATTTAATAATTCTAGAGTACCAAAAACCTACTGCTTTACATGCAATTATTGAGAAATAATAATATTGTTCTACGGCTTTATATTTCAAATGGGATGATCTATGTCAAATGTCTTGATATAATATATGAAATTGAAGATGACTCGTCATTTCCAAGGGGTAATGTTCCTCCTAACATAAAACTAGGAGCTGCTGCAATTACATTACGCCATTATCTATTTATTTATCAATACTGAACATATAAACATTAACTTATTATTACAGTAAGTAATTTTAGCACTGATTGGAAAAAATCGTTTTAGAAGCAGGGCGGGGAGTGGTTTAGGTATCCTCACCCCGACCGCACTTGTTATTTGATTATCTATCAATATTTAATAAATTAAAATTAATATATAATCTGTCAATTATCAAAAAATTAATATGTTTTTAAACTTTTTTTAAATACATTTAAGATTTCATTAATATTTAACAAGTGTTTATCAACTTTCGTAATTTGTTTTATAATTGGGGATCTGGTTTTAAACATTTGTTTCAATTTTAGTTTCCTACTAATTATTTCAATGTAGTTTAAATGATTATAAGCATTCCCAGTTCCGGATACTAACAAATTAAAATAATTCTTTTACCACCAGTATTCACAAAAAAAGAGTTATCCAAAAAATGTCAAAATGCGCGATGACTTCAGTTTTCTTAGACATTTTCCGTATGGTAAAAAGTAACAGGGACTAACCTCAAAGCAGCTAGATCGGCTGTGGTGGCTTATACTCTTCGGAGGCACGTATAAATTTTTTATAATAGAAATTCCACTGCATTCTCTATTTCCTTGCTTGATCCTGCGCTCCTCTACGGTCCGTGGATACATAAAAACAAAAGCAAAAGTTTATTGTTATTATTATTTTTTTTCAATGGAAATCGAAATGTCAAAACAAACAAATACCAGTAAGAGAGAGATCTAAACGAACCTCGCTTGCGTTGGCATTTTGCTCCGACGTTATGAACCGCATCATTGACAGAAGTGTAAGCAACGGCTTTAGCATGATACCGGTAACCATAACGACCAAACCCGGCTCCACCACCGCATTTATCTTTATTATTGCTTCCACTACCACCAAAACCTTCGCCATTGTTGCCATTATCACCACCACCACTGCCCTTTTTATCGTCATCACCACCATCACTGCCATTGTTGTCGTCATCACCACCATTTTTGTTATCATCAGGACTACCAGAAAAATCCTATAAAAAGTAAATGAAAAAACTTTTATTGTCATTATAATTTTAATTAGTCGACATTTCTGTCTATCTTATTCTGGTAAGCGAAAGAATTTTGCAGATAAAAAAAATTGAAGTACGGCAATTACCCTGAAAAAAGGCACAAAAGTATGAGCAATATCCTTGTCAGTCAAGAGGGCACCAAAATTCAAAGAAGTTTCGCTGGTGCCCCAATTGCCGAGTTGAAGCCTTACTGGCCATTTAATAACTCTAGAGTACCAGAAACCTACTGCTTTGCATGCAATTATTGAGAAATAATAATATTGTTCTATGACTTTATATTTCAAATGGGGATGATCTATATCTAATGTCTTAATATAATATATGAAATTGAAGATGAGTCGTCATTTTCAAGGGTAATGTCCTCCTAATATGAAACTAGGAGCTGCTGCAATTACATTACGCAATTATCAATTTATTTATCAATACTGAACATATAAACTAACATATTAAAATCGTTTTAGAAGCAGGGCGGGTGTGGTTTAGGTATCCTTACCCCAGCCCCACTCATAGTATTCAAAGGTGCTTCTAGGCATTGGGCATGGAGGGGCGCTGTTCTAGAGCCCAGATGCCGACCAGGCGTGGCGACCTGGAAGAGGCGCGCACTTGATGCACCTAGGCAAAAAACAGCTTGATTTATACCAGGGCCCTTTTTTTTTTCACCCTTTTTGTGCCCTACCAGACCAACAGCCTCTCTCTCTCTACCCCGACCCCCAAGCTACCGATTCTGTCTTCCAGCCGCAATCCGACTGCCGATCAGCCTCATCCCGCCGTCGATGATTGTCCTCTCCTCTCCTCTCATTAATTTCAGTTTCTTAAACTCCAAATGACCTCAAGTAAGTCTTTTTTTTCTCTTCTCTCATCTTTTCTTCCATTTTTTGATCAATTTATTCATTTATTTGTACAACAAGTTTTAGTTTCATGTATGTTTTTAATTTATAAGCCATTAATTTATTTGTTGACGTATGTATAATGTATGTTTGTAATTTGTAGGATGTTAATGTTTATGTATAATGTTAATGTATGAATGTATTTTGTTTGCAGCTGACTACTCTAGCTCAAATACAATGTCAACTAGTACTAAATCCTCAGACCCGACATAGAACTATGTTGAGTTACCGGATCATAAAGGTAAAAATACTGTAGAATGTAAATTTTGTAGTAAAATGACGAAATGAGGGATCCATTGGGCAAAACAACATTTGGCGGGAGGGTTTAGGAATGCTAAACGTTGTGAACATTGTCCTAAACCTATAAGACAAGAGATGAAAGAGTATTTGCAGAAAAAGAAGAATGATAAGGATGAGCGTAATATGGAACTGTTAGTTGAGTATGAAATAGGTGAAGGGTATGATGATGAACCACTAGTAGTTCACCTACAAGTAAAAGAAAAGGTCATAATGGGTTTGGTAGTGGAGTTAGTTTTAAGGGACCAAAACAAAAAGGTCCACTGAATATCTTCTTTACCTCCGACCCAAAAGCCACTGTAAGAAAAGCGAAAGGGAAGCAATTGATGTTGAATGTGATGGACAATGTAGCTAAGAAAGAGTTGAGAAGTTGAGCTTGTACAATGTTTGCTAGATGGATATGTGATATAGACACTCCATTTAATGTTGCATCATATGATAACTTTAAGGCTTTTGTCGAAGCAATGAGCTAATATGGTCCAGGTATGAAGCCACCTACTCCTCATGAAGTTAGGGTTCCCTTTCTAAAGCAAGAGGTGGAAATCACTCGTACAATGATGAAAAATCATCAACAAGTGTACACTCAATATAGATGCTCGGTGTTATCAAACGGTTGCAAAAATAGAAGAGAAAGGACATTGATTAACTTCTTAATCAATTCTCCTAAAGGCAGTATGTTTTACAAATCCGTTGATGTCTCCGCCTATGCAAGGACTAGTGACAAGATGTTTGAGTTATTAAGTGGTATTGTGAAAGAGATAGGAGTAGGTAATGTCATTCAAATGGTGACGGATAATGTTTCAAATAATGTTTAAGCAAGTATGAAGTCTATTTTTGTATTATTAATTATGATTATAAATAAAAGAATTTGACTTTAAATTAAATGTGTAGTAGTATTATTACTAACTAATATTCTTTATTTTGTAAATGATAACAAGAAAATTATTGGAGACAAAATATCTCACACTCTTTTGGACATCATGTGCAGCTTATTGTATCGATTTAATATTGGAAGATATTTTCAAGGTGCCCAATTTGAAGAAAACATTTAAGAGAGTAGTAATGGTAACTAGCTATATCTACACCCGTTCTGGTTTGGTAAATAAGCTAAGAAAGTTTACCAATGACAAAGAGTTGCTCAGGTTAGCAAAACAAGGGTTGCAATTGCCTTTATCACTTTGGGCAGGATGCATAAGTTGCAAAGTAACCTCAGAAAAATATTTACCTCCGATGAATGGCGTACGAGCAAGTAGGCAAAAGAAGCGGGAGGTAAAAGGGTACTAGAAGTAATTTTGATGCCTACTTTTTGAAGTAATATGGTGTTTGCTCTCAAGGTGGCTAGCCTACTAGTGCGTGTACTTCGCTTACTTGATAGTGAAAGGAAGCTTGCTATGGGATATATTTATGAAGTCATGAATAGAGCCAAAGAAGCCATTACCGTCTTTTTTTATAGGGATGAGGCTAGGTATGTGCCTATCTTTCGAATCATTGATAATAGATGGGATGTTTAGCTTCATCGCCCCTTGCACACTGCCGGATGGTATTTGAACCCGAAATGCTTTTACAAGTCTAAAGGTGAAATTCATGAAGAGATGAAGATAGACTTTTACGAATGCCTAAGAAGGTTGGTTCCAGATCCTGAGATCCAAGACCAGATTGATAATGAGCTCCCAAAGTATTGGAATGTAGAGGGATTATTTGAAAACTACATGGCCATAAAAAATAGAGCTGAAAAATCACTAGGTATATATATCATGTCTTATTAAATTAAATCAAATAAACATAAGATTAGAGATTAATCATTAATTCCTAAATTTCAATTGACAACTAAATGGTGGAATGTTTATGGAGATTCAGCACCTACATTGAAGAAATTTATAATAAAATTTTTTAGCCGTACTTGCAATTCTTCTTGTTGTGAACGTAATTGGAGTATATTTGAAAATGTAAATATATGTTCTTATGATTTTTTTTAAGCAATTCGTTCGTTTCATGTATCTTATATCCTTACTTTTTTTTTTTGTAACAAAAATTTTTGTAGCTTAATACTAAACGAAGAAAAAGGCTTGTTCAAAGTCGTTTAAACAACTTGGTATTTGTGAAATACAATAAAGCTTTGAGACGTCGGTATGAAATGCATGATACAATCGATCCTATAGAATTGACCAACATTGATGAAAGCAATGAAAGGTTAATGGGGTGATTAGGAAGATAATAAAGATGACGGGAATGTTTTTTCGGATGATGATGGGTTTATATGGGACAATGTTGTTATGGCTGTAGGAGTTGGAGAGCCTAGCTATAAATTTAGATCAAAATCAGGTTCTTCATCAAAGCAGCCAACAAAAACAAGACAACCGATTGTTGAGGAAGAAGAAGAGGAATATCAAGGGTTAAATGCCAAAAAAGAAGAGAGAGAGGGAGAAGGATTTCCAGAGGAAGATGGAGAAGATGAAGAGATGGGAGAGGAGGATGATGATTTTGATGATGACTTGGAGGATTCGATTAATTGAATACTATGAATGAACCTTTTTTGTGACTAGTGCTAGTCACTAGTTTTTGTTTGCATAATTACATTTTAATGATGACTTATGACTTTTGTTGTTTGCTTAGGGTAAGACATTTAATTATTGACTTAGTTTTTAGTTGAACTTCGATGATGATTTTTGTTATTTGTCTGGGATATTTAGTTGTTGAACTTTAATGATGATGATAATTTTGATTATAATTAATGATTGGATGTTTATTTTATTAAATTTTATCTTATTATTGTTTGTTGTTTATGAATTTATAATATTTTAAGATTTTTTTAAGAGTGCCTCGAGCTCTGCAATCCCTTTGCACCTCGTTGCGCCTTACGCCTTTTAAAACTATGGCCCCACTTGTCATTTAATTATCCATCAATATTTAATAAATAAAAATTAATATATAATTTGTCAATTACTAAAGAATTAATATGCTTTTAAACTTTTTTTAAATACATTTAAGATTTCATTAATATTTAACAAGTGTTTATCTACTTTCGTAATTTGCTTTATAATTGGGGATCTGTTTTAAACATTTGTTTCAATTTTAGTTTCCTACTAATTATTTCAATGCAGTTTAAATGATTATAAGCATTTCCAGTTCCAGATACAAAAAAGTTAAAATAGTTTTTTTGTACCACAAAAAAGAGTTATCCAAAAAATGTCAAAATGCACAATGACTTCCGTTTTCTTAGACATTTTCTGTTTGGTAGAAAGTAATAGAGACTAACCTCAAAGAGGCTAGATCGGCTGTGGTGGCTTGTACTCTTCGGGGGCACGTATGTATTTTTTTTAATAGAAATTCCACTGCATTCTCTATTTCCTTGCTTGATCTTGCGCTCCTCTACCGTCCATGGATACATATATACAAAAGCAGAAGTTTATTATTATCATTTTCTTTTTTCAATTGAAATCGAAAAGTCAAAACCAACAAACCAATACCAGTAAGAGAGAGATCTGAACGAACCTCGCTTGCGTTGGCATTTTGCTCTGGTGTTATGAACCGCATCATTGGCAGAAGTGTAAGCAACGGCTTTAGCATGATACTCGCGTCCATAACAACCAAATCCAGCTCCACCACTGCATTTGTCTTTATTATTGCTTCCACTACTACCACCACCTTCGCCATTGTTGCCATCATCACCACCACCACTGCCCTTTTTATCGTCATCACCACCATCACTGCCATTGTTGCCATCATCACCACCACGACCAGCATTTTTGTTATCATCAGTACCACCAGAAAAATCCTACATAAAGTAAATGAAAAAACCATTATTGTCATCATAATTTTAATTAGTCGACATTTCTGTCTATCTTATTCTGGTAAATGAAAGAATTTTGCAGGTAAAAAAAATTGAAGTACGGCAAATACCATGAAAAGAGGAGGCCACAAAAGTATGAGCTATATCCTTGTCAGTCAAGAGGGCACTAAACTTCAAAGAAGTTTCGCTGGTGCCCCAATTGCCGAGTTGAAGCCTTACTGGCCATTTAATAATTCTAGAGTACCAAAAACCTACTGCTTTACATGCAATTATTGAGAAATAATAATATTGTTCTATGGCTTTATATTTCAAATGGGATGATCTATGTCAAATGTCTTGATATAATATATGAAATTGAAGATGACTCGTCATTTTCAAGGGGTAATGTCCTCCTAATATAAAACTTGGAGCTGCTGCAATTACAGTATGTCATCATCTATTTACTTATCAATATTGAACATATAAAAATTAACATATTATTAAAGCAAGTAATTTTAGGACTGACTGGAAAAAATCGTCTTAGAAGCAGGGCGGGAGTGGTTTAGGCATCCTCACCCCGACCCCACTTGTTATTTAATTATCTATCAATATTTAATAAATAAAAATTAATATATAATTTGTCAATTGTTAAAGAATTAATATGTTTTTAAAGTTTTTTAAAATACATTTAAGATTTCATTAATATTTAGCAAGTGTTTATCTACATTTGAATTGGTTTTATAATTGAGGATCTGGTTTTAAACATTTAATTCAGTTTTAGTTTCTTACTAATTATTTCAATATAGTTTAAACGATTTTATGCATTTCCAGTTCCAGATACAAAAAAATTAAAATAATTTTTTTACCACCAGTATTCACAAAAAAGAGTTATCCAAAAAATGTCAAAATGCACGATGACTTCCATTTTCTTGGACATTTTTTCGTTTGGTAGAAAGTAATAGAGACTAACCTCAAAGCGGCTAGATCGGCTGTGGTGGCTTGTACTCTTCGGCGGCACGTATATATTTTTTTTAATAGAAATTCCACTGCATTGTCTATTTCCTTGCTTGATCCTGCGCTCCTCTACCGTCCATGGATACACATATACAAAAGCAAATTTTTTTTTTTTTTTCAATTGAAATCAAAAGGTCGAAACAAACAAACAAATACCAGTAAGAGAGAGATCTGAACGAACCTCGCTTGCCTTGGCGTTTTGATCCGGCGTTATGAACCGCATCATTGGCAGAAGTGTAGCCAGCAGTCACCACGTCATACTTACCAAACCTGCGCCAGTGATTCTCTCCATCTCCTCCTTCATTGTCATCCTCATCCCCACCTCTGTTTTTGTCTTTCTTCTTCTGAAACACACAAAAATTAATAAATAATTAGAAAACAAAGACCAGAAAAGAAAAGAACTAATTTTTCAGAAAAATTAAAAAGACAAGAAAAAAACCTCGGAGAAACGAGTTGGGAGACTCTGCCTTTGATTAACCATTGTTCAGTTTTAGAGAAAGAATTGGGTGATTCTCAGGGAAGAGGAGGGGGTATATATATGTATAGAAGTTGGGTACCAGGAAAGTGCTACTGAAAGTAAGCAGAAGTGTCAACTAGTGAGTGAGTTGTATAATTTATTAATGGAAGAGAAATTTGTATATATGTATAGAAGTTGGGTTCCAGGAAAGTGGTACTGGAAGTACTTAGAAGTTTCAACCAGTGGGTAAGTTGTCTTCCACTTATATCTTTCCCTTCATATTTCAATCTAATTTAACTTGCTGATCATGTGTCAGTTCACAAATTGAAATATTTTTTAAAATAAAATAAAATATTATTAATAAATATAATTTACTTGTTGATAAATATAAATTAAATCAAAATTAAAAAATAAAATGAAATACGTAATATTACTGAATATTTATATTTAAGTGTACGAATTTAATTGATTAAAAAATTAAATAAATATTACACTCACAAGGAGAGGGTTGTCAACGTCTCATATCAAACGAAGAAAAAAAATTGGTAACAATTTTTTTTATTTTTTGAAATAATTAGAAACAAAATTTATTCAAATCTAAATTCAAAGCATATGTAAATTAAGGGTAATGTTATATATCACATCTTTTATATTTTATTAACACCCAAATCAATTATGTACAATGAATTGATAAATAATGTATGCAATATGTGAGGGAAATAATCATTAATTTATGTCAATTTATCAAATAGTAAATTACAAAACTGATACAAATTGAGATATAAGTATAACGTATTACTTGCTAATTGATAATAAAGAATTGTAGTTAGACACAATGCTAGTTATAATCAAATAAAAAAAAGAATTCATTAACACTAGGTCAACAATCCCAAAACACAAGTTCTCACAGTCATCCACAATGATTTTAGCACAGCTTCTGTTACATATGCCTAGACTATAGCCATTTACAAATTTTTTGCTCTTGATTGTAATTTATGTGATTGTTTTTCATCGTAAATAAATTTCCTCGTACAAATACAAGAAAAGTTTTATCACTGCAGTTATAATCTTCATACTATTAAATCATAGAAGTGTTTCTTTTTTCCCCTTGAAATGCAGTTATAATTAGAAAATAGTCTCCCTGTTTTAGAATCGGATAAAATATTTTTAGTAAAAAAATAATAAGTGGGTGCCTGAATGCACTGTTCAACTTAGCTCTATATATATATATATATATATTTTTTTTTTTTGACATATTATACATACATATTACGTGCACATATCATATTGTCAAACTCTCTAGAATGAACCTATTGAGGCTTGACCTAAAACTGGGGCTCTCGAAAGCGAGAGGATGGCTCCCATAAGAGGGAGGAGAAGCCTACAAATGAAAGGGAAAATTCGCCACACACTTGGTGGCTGTCACGAGTCAAACCTTGCCTTTTGTTGGTAAGCAAAGGTAAAACAGTGTTGCTTTCATTAGGGTAACATAACAAACTCACTTAGGTATATGTTTTTAAATTAAGTAAAAAAACAGTCAAAAAGTTGTATCAAAAAAGTTATAATAATGATCACATTCAAAAAATGATTAACCAAGTTTGGCATTTTTAAGATTATGTGCAAATAATAATAATTATAACAATTATTATCAAAGTCCATCTTCTCATATCAAAGTTCATTTTCAACAAATTTTATTTGAAAGATCATGTTATAGCTATACAATACAGTTAGTTGTAAAATAATGCTATACTTTTCAAAATTTATCCAAAAACTTTGTTTAAATAATATGTCAAGCTTATTTGTAACTACCATATTTATTTTCGGATGATATACTGATGATGTGATAGTTATACATAAGTTTACCACATAATTTAAATAATAAATTTGAATAAATTTTTTAGTATTGTAATATCACTATTATTTTATAATTGTAATATAATTACGAATTTCAATGTTGTGAATGGAATTTCATACACTATTAAGATTGCATAATACTAAAAATACAGATTTATTTATTTCACACTACCAACTCCTTTGTTCATGGTTCTTTCCTGTTCTTATTCTTTTTTTCCCGAAAATTGGGTTCTTTTCTTTTCTGTTAATTGATTTTTTTTTTTAATTTTTTTTTTGCGTGTGTTTCAAAAGAAAAAAGAGTGGTGTGGATGAGAACAACTGCAATGTCATCACGTTGTCATGATTGGAATTCTTTTAGTTTGGACCCACTAAGTTTTGATTTATAAATTTTTTATTATTAGTTAATACTATGGATAATACAATGAGTTTATTAAACTTTCTTTTTTTTTTTATCCAATTAGTTTATTAAACTTTGAAAAATTGTTAACTTTTTATTTTTGTTTTTTTAAATATTATAATTTTAGGAAATGAAAATGAAACATGAGTCCTGCCCATAATCTCATTAATAATTACAATATTCCTTCCAAGGTCTAAGCTTGAAAATTATTATTATTATTATTATTATTAATTGGATACTTCACATTAGTTTCCTTCGAATATTTGTTGCATAACTTCGAGCTTCGTCTGATACCAATAGAGGGCGGAATACCCAATTCCTTATCAAGATTCTCACTCTCAAGTTTCTCAGTGCTAATCTCCAGAACCGAAAAGAGATTAATCACCTTTAGAAACTCATTGGAGTACCAACATCCTTGACACTGACTGTCTTAACTCTCTCATCAAAACGGGATTTACTGGTCAGACTGGTCTCTTTCCATTTCCAGAGATAACCCACCACAAGAGGGTTCACTGGATTAATACTAAGCGACCAGGAGGGAGAATAAAGATAAAAATCAAGTGAGTTCTTTCCTTATCTCAGTACTTTGAGATATCTCATAATTCTTAATTCAAGTGTTTCAAACAGAGGGAAGAGGGTTAGCTAGAAAACATAATTTTTATTTCTTTGAATTATTTTTTCACAAATTTACTTCACACCTTACAATTGAGGGACAAAACCATTTTATAGCTAAACGACTTGGGAACAAGACAAACAAACTTACATCATTGCTTACATCACATAGCAATGATAAAAGTAAAGCATCATCATCACACATGATTAAAATCTTTAATTATTACAATGATTCGAAACACAACAGACCCACGCAATTATTAAACAAACTTTTTGACTTGAATACACCAAACGGATAGAATGGAATTTGGGAACAGTAACTGTAATGATGGTAGCATCTACCAGTAGTAATTATAATGATAGCTGATAATCATGGTGAAAAGGACAAGTTGCAATTGGCATGATCTTCATCATCTGAATCTGTTGCACCACAAATACGACAAGACCAAGTGGAATGCATGTATTGCTGATGTCTGGAACAGTTGGAAGTGGAAGTACATGTTGGACAAAAATTTGAATCATATACGGGAGTATCATCATCAGATAAGGATACAACAGCTAATTGATTAATTTCTTTGATTTTTCTAGTGTTGGGACCTGCTTCATTATTATTTTTTTTTTGTCTATTTTGCCTGTTTGCATCATATCTTCTTTTTGCTTATTCGAGATTTTCTGTACCATGCTAGACAATCTTCTTAAGTGAAAAAATGAGTCACAAGGGAATCAATATACTGATCACGAGCTTGGGACAAATTATCAAGATAAGATTGAGGAAAAATGGACCAGGGAGCTTCATTTGATAAGGTTGGTCATATTTTATCTGGGATAATCTGATTTTTTTCAAAGAGTTTTTTCTAGACTGGTCTTATACGAGCTATATAATTGAGTTCTTTATCAAAAACTAGGATAGGGTTTTGTTCAAGGAGGTCAATGTCTTGTTTTGTGAAGTAGACAGCATCTGAGCGAAGGGAAAAGGATTGATGAAATGTGAGTATGGACCATTCTTTAGGACGAAAGATTTTTTACCATGATTTCCATTCTTGAAGAGACTTAAAATGAGCAAGAAAGTGAATAAGAAAGCTGCCTAAGGCTTCTGAATCATGATCCCATGTAAGAGCTTGCTTGAAGAGATCATTTGAGACTTCAATAGCAAAGTGATGAAGATGACCGAGACACCAAAGAAAATAAACAAATTCTAAAAGAAAAATAAAATAAGGAAAATATGACTGGGAGGGGAAAAGAAATGACTTTAGCAAAAGGATAGGTTAGATAAACACACAAAGTTTTGAAAAAGATTTAACCATGAGCTTAAATACATTTATATTGATAAGAAAACATTAATTCCTTAATTCTTTGATTTGAAAAACCTATTCTAAGAAGTTTTGGGAATTTGGGAATTTCTAAACACGGGATTTTTGACATAAACAAAGCTAGTTGAAACATAAAAACAAGGAGTAAAGCTGATTCCGTTTGGATTGGTCAGGAAAGATAATTTGTAAGGAAATTATTTTTACCTTTAATGTGCTTGACTGTGAAGGAATACTTGCTGAACCATTCTATCCATCTGAGAAGAAGTTGATGAGGTAATTTCTTCTTGTGGAATTGAAGCATTTGATAAAACAATTTCATATCAATCTCTACTATGAAGTGGTGACCAATTAAATGAAACTCAAATTTCTCAATAGCATTTTTTACTGCTAAAATCTCCTTAAATGTAGAATGATAATGTAAGTGGCTAAGCTTGAAACTACCACTTTGGTAAGCACATATCTGTCTGGTATTTTGTTCTGTCTGTTAAAAAAGAACTACACCCCAAAATTTTTCATGAGCATCTGTCTGTAAAATTCTGATACCTATAGAGGGATGTGCATAGAAGGAAGAGCTTGACAAGTTTGCTTGATTTATTGGACTGCTTGGGTTTGTTGAGTACTCCAGGGAGGAGGTTTCTATTACAGCAAAATGGATAATAGTTTGGTTAGAACTGCAACATTGGATATGAATGCTCTGACATAGTTGACAACACTGAGGAATTGATGGATTTCTTGCTTAGTCTGGACGTGATCAGGAAACTTAAGCAAATCTTGGCCAATGTGAGGCTGAGGTTGATACTTTCCATCAGAAATCTGCATACCAAGGAAAATAATTTGCTTCTAAGCAATTTTCATCTTTTTGGCTGAAAGCATAATACCATGATCTTTGGTAATCTGAGCAAACTGGCGAAGAAGATGATAATGTTCTTGCTCATTTTTGGAGAAAAGAAGAATATTATCTATGTAGATGAGTGCACTGTGAAGTATGGGAGCATAGATCTTGGTTATGACTTTCTGAAACAATGAAGGGGCTATCTTTAAACCGAAAGGTAAGATTTTCCATTGGAAATGGTGATTAGGTATGCAAAAGGCAGTTTTATACCTGTCATCAGGGTGAATGCCTAACTGCCAAAATCCTACTTTCAAATCAAACTTGGAAAAAATATGAGCATTTGAAAGACAAGTGAATAAAGTCTGCCTCATGGGTAATAGAAACTTATCATCTTGGAGGAATTAATTGAGTGGTTTATAGTTAATGACTAATCTCAATTTTTCACGAACCTATTCAGATCTTTTATTTACATAGAAAGCTTCACATGTCCATTGTGAAGTAGTTGACTCAATGAGATCTTGTTGTTGTAGCTGAGAGTATTCAGATCTGGCTAGCATAAGGTGTTCAGAATTCATGCCTGAATGGCTTACTTTGGTCGGGTTAATGTCTTCATTCAGGTGGAAGGGAAGTTTGATGAAACATTTTTTATGAAAGTCAGAATGTGTCTCTGAACAAGAGTCTTAAACAAGCAGATTTTGAAGCTCAATGAAATCAATGGATGGTTGTAGAGAATAAAGACTAAAAACAAAAGTCCATGGTTTAAAATGTTGTTTAAAACAAAGACCTTCGGGGAGGATTGCAAAAGAAAGAATCTTAGAATAAAGATCAAAACAAAAAACAAGGTCTTTTGTAGAAAGATGGGAACCTAGGACTTTTTAAGTGACTGTGCATCCAGGAAATATTTTAAAGATGAGGGGTTTACTGATAAAAGACATAGTGAAAGGATTTCCATTGACGGTACGGAACCGTACTTTGTGTGGTTGCCAATACGAGGAATGAAGAATGTCTGAATTAAGAATGGAGGTTACTGCACCAGTATCAATGAAAGCAATGACTGGGATGGGTTTAGAATATTTGATAGGAAAGATTTTTATCATGACTAAAGAGATGGTACTTTGAGGTGGTTGAATGGCATATTGGATTTGATAACAAGAAGAATGATCAAAATTAGAAGTAAAGTCTAAGGATTTATCAAACTGAAGGACATCTTAGGGAGTAGGAGTATCATGGATTGGAAATAGATCTTCAATTTCATCATCAGAAAGAGAAATACCTTTTTGGGTGAGGTATTGGACCATTTGCTAAGATTTCTTCTGTTGATTTGGACAGTTTTTTGGAAAATGACATTTCTTGTGACAAAGATAACATCGGTTAATAGACTGCTATTTGAAAAGTTTTTTTTTTTTTTTCTGAGAAATTTTCTGAACCTTCATTTGCGAGAGGAAGAGCTTTTCTTATAGGGCTTGGTCTTGAAGAAATGATGTTTCTTCTTTGTGGAACAGTTACACTGATCAGGAGTTTTGCACTTGATTTGCAAGTCTGGTCTCTAGCAAACTTTTATTAATTACTTTGACTACTACATGTATTCTTCAAAGAATTTCTTTTGAGCACAAAGTTTATCCAAGACAGTGAGGATAAATTGATAAATTTCACCAATAGCTAATTGTTGAAGAGATTTGTCTTGGGTCTGTATAATTTTTATAACTTCTTGTGATAAAGAATCTGGAATAGAGGATAAGAATGTCTGCTTCATGTTCGGATCATCAATACCATGAAGAGCATGAAATCTTTTTAATATTTGCTGGTAATGTCGATCAAGATCTTTCTTTTTGTATGAGCAACATTTCATCTGGAAGTATTCTTCTCTCATTTTTGCTTCATGAGCATGCATCTGCCACAGAATTCATTATAAAGAACAAAAAGTGCTTGGTTGAGATCAGAGAGTTGACAAAATTGAATTTACCTGTACTCTTCTAATTCTTGCCATCATTCTCTGAGTGTACTTGTAAATCTGGTAGCAAACTGAGTGAGAACTTGTTGAATCTCAGCATGAGGTTTTAACATTTCTGTTTGGAGTCATGCTTAAAATTCAAAAATCTCGTCATGCCATTTTGGAAATTGGACATCATCAAATGTGAAGGTGAACAATTTTGAGGTGTTGGTATTTTAGGGAAGTGGTTGTTGCTATGGAGGAACTTGTGGCTGAGGAAGCTCTATTTCAGTACTAGCATTTTCTTCATAAATCTAAGGTTCAGTGTTCATGAACTGAGTATCTAAGATCTGGCTAGAAGTACTGAAATTATCATCATGAGAAGAGTAAGTGGATGTTTCAATCAAGATGTGAGGAGAAGATTCAATGGGGGAGGTTGGAAAGAAACTGGCAGGTGTGGATGATAGTGAAGTGTCTAGAGTGTATGAGAGGGATTCAAAAGGATTTGAGGTACAAGGAAGAGGAGATGGAGGTGGAACATATGGTATCTGAGAAGATTCCATCTCTTGTAAAGTTTGAGAGATCAGATTTGGATAGAAACCATAAATTGATATTCTTGTTTACTTTAGGAATGTGAACTGGAACTTTGACTATGTTGAGAAGGATTTACCTTGGTTTTTCCTCTTTTACGAGCCAAGTATTTCTGTCTTTTTTGTTCTGCTTACTAAGCTTCTTGTTGTTCTCTAAGCTTAGCATAGAGGCGATGAGTAGTGCCAAAGGTAATATCCGCTTCAGATCTTGTTTCCATGGGAGCAAAGGGTTAACTGCCTTTTGGAAAATTTATCTGAGGAAAAGATCACATACTGCCGGTAGTCTAAAAAGGATTGTAGATAGGAACCGAAGGAGGAGTGTTAAAAGTTTATCTGTAAAGATCTTGCTGAAGTGAGGCAAGTTGAGCTTTAAGACTTATCATTTCTGCATCCTTTTGTGAAAAAGCAGTAGTAAAGATTTGATTTGTCTGAATTAGGTGAATTAAGTCATTATGAAGCTGATTCATCCTTTGTTGTAATTGCTGAATAACTTGAGCAGTTCGTTCAGCAACAGTAGATGTCTAAATTTGCAAGCTGGTGAGTTTTGACTCAATTCTGTGCATGACTTTATTCTGAGCAATAGCATTCTCAGATTACCAATTTAAAATAGTTTCTACTTGTGAAAGACTTTTAAGAGATCCATCAGGTTGGATAACTTAGGATGAAACCACTTTTGACTTTTGGGTAACAGTTTCATCAAGAGGTAGAAAATCAGTATCATAGAAAGTGGAGGGATGTTGGAACATCATAACTTTAGGAATAATGGGTGAAGAGTTCTTAACAACCCATTTTTGAAAGGGTTTACAAGTTTTTAAAGAGAAAGTGTTTGAAACATAGTCAAGACCTTGTTTGTAATAGGGTAAAAAAGTTTTTGGAGAATTGGTAAGGATAGCTAGCGAATTTAGGCTGGAGAGTGGTTTTGGAAAATGTGTGTCAAAGTCATTCCAAGTGGGAGTAGTTATTGGAGGATGGTTAGGAGGATCAGAGTATCTGACAATATACTCATATTTACCGAAGGTTCTCCTAATGGACCTACAGTAAGATCTCCATTAAGCCACAATTGGTAAAGTGATTTGGATTTAGAGGGCTGTTTTGGAACAATAGGTGTGCAATTTTGACAAACCTTTTTACAACTTTTACATTGACATTCAAGATCATAAGGACTATGACTATCATGATTTTTGAGGTAAAAAATAGGCTGACCTGTTGAGGTAACATGTTGGACCTATGGCTCAAGGTAAACAAGATTAAAAGTACTTGCTGGTTGAATCATGAACTGAGTATGGAACTCAGGAGGAGGAGCACTGGGCTCTCCTGGTTTTATAAACTTGATTGTAGTTGTGCCATCGAGATTATGGAGCATCACAGATTTATTGACAAAAACCGGAGCTGGAGTTTTTTACTGTTTTTCATAAGAAGTAATCCACTGATCTGGTAGCAATTCAATGAGCTTTTCACGAGAAATACAATAAGGAACATGACAAGAATCCATTGTAAGAAACAAAGCTTCTGTAGTAGTAGGGAGTGAGAGATCAAGAGCATGATCTTGTACTCTCCGAATCATCTGGTGATGAAGAGTAGCTGAAATAGATCTAAGTTTTAGGATTGCACCTGTAATCTATAATGAATACTTCCAGATGAAGTGCTACTCATATAAAAAGAAAGATCTTAATTGACATTACCAGCAAATGTTAAAAAGATTTCATGCTCTTCATGGTATTGATGATCCAAACATGAAGCAGACATTCTTATCCTCTATTCCAGATTCTTTATCACAAGAAGCTACAAAAATTATGCAGACCTAAGACAAATCTCTTCAACAATGTGCTCTTGGTGAAATTTATCAGTTTGTCCTCACTACCATGGATAAACTTTGTGCTCAGAAGAAATTCTTTGAAGAATACATGAAGCGGTCAAAGCAATTAACAAAAGTTTGCCAGAGACCAAACTTGCAGATCAAGTGTTAAACTCTTGATCAGTATAACTATTCCACAAAGAAGAAACATCATTTCTTCAAGACCAAGCCCTATAAGAAAAGGTCTTCCTCTCGCAGACCAAGGTTCAGAAGATTTCATAGAAAAAAACCTTTCAAACAGCGGTCTACTAACCGATATTATCTTTATCACAAGAAAGGTCATTTTACAAAAAACTGTCTAAATCAACAGAAGAAATCTCAGCAAATGGTCCAATACCTCACCCAAAAAGGTATTTCTCTTTCTGATGATGAAATTGAAGATCTATTTTCAGTTTATGATACTTCTACTCCCCGGGATGTCCTTTAGTTTGATCAATCCCTAGACTTTACTTCTGATTCTGATCATTCTTCCTGTTATCAAATCCAATATGCCATTCGACCACCTCAGACTACCATCTCTTCAGTCATGATAAAAATCTTTCCTACCAAATACTTTAAACCCATCCCAGTCATTGCTTTCATTGATACTGGTGCAGTAACCTCCATTCTTAATCTAGACATCCTTACTTCCTCGTATTGGCAAGCACACAAAGAACGGTTCCATATTATGAATGGAAATCCTTTCACTGTGTCTTTAATCAATAAACCACTTATCTTTGAAATATTTTATGGATGCACAGTCACTCAAAAAGTCATAAGTTCTCATCTTCCTAAAAAAGACCTTGTTTTTTGTTTTGATCTTTATTCTAAGATTCCTTCTCTTATAATCCTCTCTGAAGGTCTTCGTTTTAAACAACATTTCAAACCATGGACTTCTGTTCTTAGTCTCTATTCTCTACATCCATCCATTGATTTCACTAAGCTCCAAAATCAACTTGTCCAAGACTCCTATTCAGAGACACATTTTGACTTTCTTCAAAAATGTTCTCATCCTCTATGGCAAAACTCTGATTTTTTCATCAAACTTCCCTTCCACCTGGATAAAGACATTAACCCGACCAAAGCAAGTCATTCAGGCATGAATCCTGAACACCTCATGCTAGCATGATCTAAATGCTCACAACTGCAACAACAAGATCTTATTGAGTCAACTACTTCACAATAGGCATGTGAAGCTTTCTATGTGAATAAAAGATCTGAACAAGTTCGTGGAAAATTGAGATTAGTCATCAACTATAAACTACTCAATCAATTTCTCCAAGATGATAAGTTTCCATTACCCATGAGACAGACTTTATTCGCTTGTCTTTCAAATGCTCACATTTTTTCCAAGTTCGATTTGAAAGCAGGATTTTGGCAATTAGACATTCGCCCTGATGATAGGTACAAAACCGCCTTTTGTATACCTAATCACCACTTCCAATGGAAAGTCTTGCCTTTCGGTTTAAAGACAAACCCTTCCTTGTTTCAAAAAATCATGACCAAGATCTATGCTCTCATACTTTACAGTGCACTCATCCACATAGATGACAGTCTTCTTTTCTCCAAAAATGAGTAAGAACATTATCATCTTCTTCGCCAGTTTGCTCAAATTACCAAAGATCATAGTATTATGTTTTCAGTCAAAAAGATGGAAATTGCTTAGAAACAAATTGTTTTCTTTGGTATACAGATTTTTGATGGAAAGTATCAACCTCAGCCTCACATTGGCCAAGATTTGCTTAAGTTTCCTGATCACCTCGAGACTAAGCAAGAAATCCAACAATTCTCTTGTCTTGTCAACTGTGTCAGAGCATTCATATCCAATGCTGCAGTTCTGACCAAACAATTATCCATTTTGCTGCAAAAGAAACCTCTTCCTTGGAGTACTCAACAAACCCAAGCAGTCCAACGAATCAAGCAAGCCTGTCAAGCTCTTACTGCTCTGTACATCCCTTCTACAGGTACCAGACTTTTACAGATAGATGTTGGTGAAAAATTTTGGGGTGCAATTCTTTTTGAACAGACAGAACAAAATACCAGACAGTTATGTGTTTACCAAAGTGACAGCTTCAAGCCCAGCTAGTTACATTATCATTCTACATTTAAGAAGATTTTAGCAGTCAAAAATGCTATTGAGAAATTTAAGTTTCATTTAATTAGTCATCACTTGATAATGGAGACCGATATGAAATCGTTTTCTCAAATGTTTCAATTCCACAAGAAGAAATTGCTCATCAATTTCTTCTCAAATGGGCAGAATGGTTCAACAAGTATTCCTTCACAGTCAAGCACATTAAAAGTAAATATAATTTCCTTGCAAATTATCTTTCTCGACCAATCCAAACGGAATCAGCTTTACTCCCTGTTTTTATGTTTCAACCAGCTTCGTTAATGTCAAAAATCCCGTGTCTAGAAATTTTCGAATAGCCAGAACTTCTTAGAATAGGTTTTCTAGATCAGAGAATTAAGGAATTAATGTTTTCTTATTAAGATAAATGTATTCAAGCTCATGGTCCAATTTTTTCAAAACTCTATGTGTTTATCCAACCTATCCTTTTGCTAAAGTCATTTCTCTTCCCTCCCAGTCATACTTTCTTGATTTTATTTTTCCTTTAGAATTTGTTTATTTTCTTTAATGTCTCGGTCATCTTCATCACTTTGCTATTAAAGTCTCAAATAATCTCTTTAAGCAAGCTCTTACATGGGATCATGATTCAGAAGCCTTAGGCAGCTTTCTTATTCACTTCCTTGCTCGTTTTAAGTCTCTTCAAGAATGGAAATCATGGTAAAAAAAATTTCGTCTTAGAGAATGGTCCATACTCACATTTCATCAAACCTTCTCCCTTCGCTCAGATGGTGTCTACTTCACAAAACAAGTCGTTGACCTCCTTGAACAAAACCCTATCCCAGTTTTTTATGGAGAACTCAATTATGCAGCCCGCATAAGACCAGTCCAGAAAAAACTCTTTAAAAAAAATCAGATTATCCTAGATTAGAAATGGCCAACCTTATTAAATGAAGCTTCCTAATCCACTTTTCCTCAATCTTATCTTGACAATTTGTCCCAAGCTCGTGATCAATATATTGATTCCCTTATGACTAATTTTTTCACTCAATAAGATTTTCCAGCATCATATTATCCAAATTCTCAACCAAAAACATGACAGACACAAGATCTCGAACAAGCAAAAAGAAGATATGATACAGACAGGCAAGACAGACAAAAGAAAAATAATGAAGCAGGTCCCAGCACTAGAAAAATCAAAGAAATTGATCAGTTAGCTGTCATATCCTTATCTGATAATGATACTCCGGTATATGATCCAAATTTTTGTCCAACATATACTTCCACTTCCAATTGTTCCAAACATCAGCAATACATGCATTCACCTGGCCTTGTCGTATTTATGGTGCAACAGATTCAGATGATGAAGGATCATGTCAATTGTAACTTGTCCTTTTCACCATGATTATCAGCTATCATTACAATTACTATTGGCAGATGCTACCATCATTGCAGTTACTATTCCCAGATTCCATCCTATCCGTTTGGTGTGTTTAAGTCAAAAAGTTTGTTTAATAATTGCGTGGGTCCGTTATGTTTCGAATCATTGTAATAATTAAAGATTGTAATCATGTATGATGATGATGCTTTACTTTTATCATTGCTATGTGATGTAAGCAATGATGTAAGTTTGTTTGTCTTGTTCCCAAGCCATTCAGCTATAAAATGGCTTCGTCCCTCAGTTGTAAGGTGTGAAGAAAATTTGTGAAAAAAAAAAATTCAGAGAAATAAAAATTATGTTTTCTAGCTAACCCTCTTCCCTCTGTCTGAAACAGTTGAAATAAGAATGGTAAGATATCTGAAAGTACTGAGATAAAGAAATAACTCACCTGGTTCTTTATCTTTATTCTCCCTCTCTGGTCGTTTAGTATTAATCCAGTGAACCCTTTTGTGGTGGGTTATCTTTGGAAATGGAAAGAGACCAACCTGACTAGTAAGTCTCGTTTTGATGAGAGAGTTAGGACAGTCAGTGTCAATGATGCTGGTACTCCGATGAGTTTCTAAAGGTGATTAATCTCTTTTCGGTTCTAAACATTAACACTGAGAAACTTGAGAGTGAGAATCTTGATAAGGAATTGGGTGTTCCACAGCGAGATGCCAACCACTACTTCACCCTGTTATTTATTTGAACACAATACAAAAACAAAAGTAGCACTAGGCAGGCTACAAAAGCAAAATGCTGCCTTTGGAATTGGAAGTGACCAACAAAAAGCATGAAATTAGATTAATTTCACACGGTTTTAATATCTTTAAGTTAAAGGTGACAATGCTTACAAAAAAAAGGGAAAGAAAAGTTAAAGACGAGATAAACGAATCAAAGGAAAATAATGCAATGTAAAAAGACGAAATGATGCATTATCATTTCCGTGGTGGGATCAAATCATCATCAATGGTCAACTGTTGTGTGCATACCGATTTACAATTTTAGGATTTGAAATTCTACTTACAGCACTTTAAAACTTAAAGTCATCGTATATATTTGGGCCATTAGTTATAAAATAACAAATTTTAGACTCAAGGATTTACAGCTTCAGATCAAAACCTCTAAATTATTGGGCACCCTACTAAAAATAATTTAGATATTTAAGAAATTTGGGCCCAAAAACTAAAGGGCGTAGGGAATGATGATATTTGCATCCCCACAAAATTATATATGGACTGTTGTTGTATATTCACCCCATGGAATTTTTTAACTTGTGTCATAGAGAGAAGGGGGAAGTGTTCTACTATTTATCTTTTATTTCATCGAAACAAACACTAATTGGAACATCAAAGATGCGCAAAAAGACAAGATGTAGCTTCAACTTTTCTTCAAATATATATGTGTACATTGAACTTCACTAAAATCAAAACCATTAACCACCTATTATACTCTTCTTTAAAGAAAACTTCAAAAAATTGGTATACTATTAATTGGTTGAAAAGGCCTCTTGAGATACTTGAAATCTTCCATGGAATCAATACGTACACTCCAACCTTATCCTGTTAAGATTCAGCAACTTCAACAACTCAGTTACCCTTTCCTTTGTTTCCTCAGCACAACAGCAACACCAGTTTCTGAAAAGCAGCAACTTCAACTGCCTCAATCAAAGCCGTTTTCCCTTCTTCCTTTTCGTTCATGCACAGCTTCCACAAAATCGAGACCGAGAACTCAGTGGCCACTTCCGAAACTCGTAGTGTTTTCTTGACTACAACCGGTATTGTCAAGGCATTATTGTAGGCCTTTTCTCTTCCCTCTAAGAGTTGCATATTCCATCGAGAATGCCTAGTGACTTCTGGTGTATGTGTCTTTCATTTTCGTCTACCAGGATTTCTAGCAGCAACAGGACTACGCAATCTCAACGAATTCGTCTATAGTTTTCTCATTTGTGGCAGACGATGTCATGACCATTTGACAAATTACCATCACAGAAGCTTTCATCGAAGCCGAGCAAATCGGCTGTCTTATCAGCTCGAGCAATGCTTCCATGGCTCCTTCAATCTCCGATAATTCAACAACTTTCGTTTGATCCGAACAAACAACCTGTTTTAACACCAAGACAACGTTTCTTCGCCTGGACAAATGGCCAGTACTCTTCAAGAACCAAACCATGCAATGCAAAGACGAGTTTGATCCCAACCAAGACACGGCCTCTTCACTAAGTGAAAACAATAACGTCAAAGTTGACGATATTTCCTCCAAAACCGAACGAGACATGGTCCCGAAAACACATCAAACGCTGCTGATAAAACATTATCGGTCCTAGAACTCACAATGGACCTTTTGTTATCCTTACTCTCCTAGGCCAATGCCATAATTTGACTTATTTGCACCTAATTTAAACTTAATTAAAATAAAATTGAAAAATCAAAATTAATAAATGAAATTAATAAAAGAATATCTCTACCATCCACCTTTAAAATGGATTGTAGGAGATCAAAATTAATTTAATGATTATAAAAAAAAAAAGAATTAAAATAATAAATATTTTTTAAGAAAATAAGAAGATTCCCACCATCCATCACATGATAATTAGTGGGAATTAATTTAAAAATAAAATTTTTAAAACTAAAAAATGAAATTATTAAAGAAGATCTCCGCCATTTACCTCTGAAACGGACAGTGGGGGATCAATATCAATTTAATAATTTATTAAATTATTAAACAAAATTTTTTTAAAAAAATAAATTTTAAATATTAAAAAAAAATCAACCAGATCAGTGGTTGATTTGGAACTTTAGATCATTTGATGATCTAGAAATTAGATCATCAGATCATTTGATGATCTGGAAGTTCCAAATGCTAGCCACCAGTTTACAAATTGTCCATCATCATCTCTCGGTGCTCTCTTGTCTCTCCCAATTTCCATCGTCATATCTCATCATACCTACATTAATGAATGTTGTCAAACATTCACTAGAGATGAAGGTTGGTAGAACAATCGACATTATCCATCTTCGACAATGGAAGAGTGATGGAGATGGAGGTGCAATCCATCTCCATCGATGAAGGTAAAGATTCAGATTGAATCTCTACTATTCATCAATGTTGATGGACCATTTTTATTTTTTTTACATCTACCATATTTGTTTTTAATTTTTGAAAAATAGTCACCGTTCATCTATGTTGATGAACTATGGACGTTAAATTAATTTTAATTAAAAAATTATCCATATTTTTTTATTTTTTTATTTTTAATTTTATCTCCACCGTCCGAATGGACATCTAAACGGTAGAGATCAACCCTTCATTTTAATTGATTTTTTTGAATATATTTTTTATTTTTTATTTTTTGTTTTTTATTAATTGATGTTTAATTTTCAACTTCATTTACCGTTTTACTGTTCCACCACTAATGGTAATGCAGGTTGCATTTTCATATTATAAGCAAAAGTTGGGGTGCAATTTAGAAATATCCCCTTTCTTCAGTTTTATTATTTATTGTATTTAAATTAAAGCAACAAATCAAGATAATTGATAGAGAAACTTTCAAAATAATTAAGTGCTAATTATACCATCTCTAAACAAATTGAACATAAAAAATCATCTAGTTTATAGGATTATATATGTTACCTTAAAGATGAGATAATAGATAGGTAACGTGATAAAGCCAAGGGTACTTGGATGATTATGTTGATCATATATTTGTCTTTCGAAGTCCCATGCCAAATTTATCCTTTGTGCGAGGGAGATGGGATCTGCTGTCCCTACCTTTCATTATCCTACAAGTGTGGTTTTCAAAGAAGATAAAACGTGAAGAAAAATAAGAATTAAGGTCCTAGTCTATGTTTGATTATCCAAGCCTACAATGTATTTAGTTTAAGTTAAGAACAAACCACCTAGCTTTAATGAGCTTCGAACCAAAGAAAATGGCTAACTGATCCTAGAACTTTTAGATCAAATTTTATATTCAATTGTAGTATGATTTAAAATAAGAGAATTGTTGACATTCGGAGACGGTCAACACCCAGTTGGAGGTCGGAACCTCGTTAACGGAACGATTTGTATAGAATCGACAGTGAAGATCGTGCTGGGTCGGGGGTGCAGACCATGCCGGACAACCTCTTTTGTGACAAGACCCTTCCCGAATCCCTTCTCTGGACTCGAGAAAGACCCCGTAGCACCCCGAAAGAATTCCCACGAACCCTATACTCGGCCCGGAGGAACCCCATCAGGGCACCGAAACTCATTTATCTAGATATTTTAACTTCCTTTACAAGGTGACAGTGATAAAATTTTTTCGCTTTTCCATAAAAATTTCGGCAGCATGCCGTCTATTTTCTAAACCATGTCACCCTGTAAGTTTCAAATACAGTTTATAAAAACACTTCTATAAAATCAGTTTCTCAACTTCTAGAGCCTCTGGCTCTTTTCTCACAATGCAATCACAAACAAGTAAATAAAATATAAAAACTGAATTTCAGAAAACTTTGATAAAACAATTTTTAACTAATGCATCCACTATTTCTTTAAAATATTTACAACTATATATATATATACATATATATGATCAAAATAAGTGTCGTCCTACGCGTCCACCTGCACGTCTGACTGAACCTCATCTGCTGGACGATTAGCTCCTGCGTCTGTGGGAGAATTTTTAAGAAAAACATTTAAAGAAAACTATGAGTATAACTCAGTGAGTGGTATAATTTATATAAACTAAAACTCATTTCTTGATAAAATATTCTCCCAAAAGCAGTTTTTAAAAACTAATTTGCTTTTTAATATTCTTTTCTAAAACACTTTTTGGAATCTTTTCTTAAAATCTTTTCTGATGCTCGCCTACATGGTAACCCAGGGAATATCTGCTCCTGACGTGGTAGCATATAAACTCTCGCTAACCACTAGGAGTGGGGAATCTACCATGTGTAGTCGCCGAAAGCGGGCCCACGCTGCGGACCGACTACACTACCCTATACGTGAATACGGATCACTCATATCTCGCTCACACAAGAGTCGACTAGACTCAAATCTCACTGACTGACTTCCTCTCATCTACCGTATCACGCATAGGGCATTCGGCCGGGTACTAAACTGGGGCTAGGGTAAACCATAGGCTATTAAAATATTTTTTTCTTAATATACTGAAATATTCTAAATCTCAAGGCAATAAGCCTAAAATCTTTAATTCTAACACATTCTCATGTACATAAATAATAAACTAAAATCTTTATGCTAGAATTATAATATAAATTCAATTAATAAATGAATAACTATTTATAATAAATTCTTTTAACTTTAAATAAACTTTAAGAAAATATAAACTTTAAAAACTTGTAGTTCCACTCACAACACATCCTTGGATAGAATCCGATTCTCCTTTATAAGCCTTCGGAACTCTCCGCTTTTACCCTAAAACATCAAATATCCATTTAGAATTACTTAACTCATTCAAAATCAATAAAAATCTCATTTAATTCTATTAATACCCTTTAATGTCTAAACTTTCGGATTTCAATTTCTATTCAATCAGGGTTTTTGAAATCCGTTTTCTCTACATGAATTATACTTATTCTTTCCTAGCAATACTTCAGTATACTCAATTTCATTGTCGGATGCATCGAACGAAATTCGTTCGATTTCGCTTACTAATATCGCTTACTAATAAAAATTATTTTTCGTTTCGAACATCCGACAACTTCAATAATCAATTCTCTAGTGTTCTAACATCCAACCATGATTAAATAAATCGTTTCGAACGTTAAACGAACGCATTTGGAAGGATTTCGGAAAACACCCTTCAACTCGTCCGTTTAGCTCCGAAATCGATCCTAAACTTTTCGTTTTCGAAATCTAACTTCATAATATTATTCTCTAACCTCTAAAACATCTATCTAAAGCCTTAGATTCGAAAACGAATTCAGATCCCATAAAAACACATTTTTGTCAAGACTTTCTCTCTCTTTCTCACCCATTTTTACTCAACCAAATCACTCACAAATCATACCAAAATCATTCTCACAAGTCCCTCTTATCATCCTTAAACTAAAATTTGAAAAAGAAACTAGAGAGAGAATGGATTTTAATATAAACTATCAAACTTTAAACTGAAATAACTCACCAAATAAGCCATCTTTTGGCTTCAAATTTGGGGGTTAGCTAGAGGATGTGATGAGGAACAACTTTCGTGAAGGAACCTCGGCGAAAATCGGATCGGATCTCTCTCTTTCCTCCCTCTCTCTCTCTTGCGCGATCTCGGCGTCCTCTCTCTCTCACGCGATTTCTCTTTCTTTTCTTTTCTGTTTCACGACCAAAATGTCTCCATATGAGACAAAACAAACTTATATATATTTTAAAGCTCAATTACAATTAAGTCCCTCAAGAAAATTTTATTTAATTACGTCAAACTTTCAATAATCTCACTAATGCCCAAAAATATATAATTTTTAATTCTATTGGTCCACTTGTCAATTTCTCATCCATTTATCTATTCAACCAATCAATAGATGACATGTGGCACATTCATAGCCACTACTTTTCAAGTCACTTATATCTTTTCTTATTGGTTGAATTAAAATATCATTTACATTATTCCGTGAGCTCGCCTCGCTTGATTAACATATAATTAATCCCTAATCACTTCGAAAAATATTCTGTAAATATTCTACACATATCTTATGGCCAATTTAACTTTATAAACTTCAATTTCGGTCTAATACTTCTCATTTATACTTGATAAAAAAAATGTTCCTAACCGAAATTCGGTTGAATAAACCAATAACTTTTTATACGTATTTATAGCTTAAATACTCGATTTTTATGTCCATTCTCTTTAACTCATTCTCATTCACTGAGGTTACACTCCTTGAAACTTCTGCATACTATGTTCATGCGTGATCCATACATACTTAACTTAAAATGTCCATTTTGCTATTTTTATAATCTAATTTCACTTCAACTGGAAAATATTCTGAAAATATTCCATGATCATCTAATTTTCAAATTGATCATGAAATACTTTAATTGGGTATCTTATCTATCAATCTCATGTTCGAAAAAAATTCAATTAGGTTTAAACTCATTAAAACTCATTAATCTCTCAAAAGGGTAATATCGTAATTTTCTTCGAATCGCTTAAAACTGACTCAACTTGTCTTCTTTTTTATCCGTTTCTGTTTCTCTATACTCTCCTACTATTTTCGGACCTTTTCGACTGTTAAAGTCAATTTCTGAAAATTTTACTATTCATTCAAAAATTTTCGTCCGAAAAATACTATTCATCAAAAACTCCTATTTCCCACCGAATCTCAATTTATGACCCTGGACAATATAACCGGGTCCAAATTCGGTCTTAAACACTAATTTCGGATCTTTTTCGAAAAAATCACTATTCATTCTGGATCCGAACATTATTTACCGAAAATTCTCATTTCTTCCTGACACGACACTCAGGGCCTCATAAATATAATCGAATTCTAATCGGACCTTTTACACTATTTCTAGACTCTTTATTTTCTATCCGATCGCCGAAATGAATTATCTGAGGAAACTAGAATCGGGGTTTATCATTTTGGCCTCTAAAAGTCATGTCCGGAGTTGAACCCTTAACCTTATAGGTGTTTTTAGGTTGACAACTCCTACCACTAAGCTGAGCCTTATCTCTGGCTCTAGCGACCTGTAGTTCCGCTTCCTTAGCAGATCTCTCTTTTAAAACTATGACCTCTAAACAAGCGTCATCTGCACGGCGATTAGCAACCTCAGCTTGTCGCAGCATAGCCTCTACTTGCTGCTCGACCGCCTCTGCTCGTTATAACCCAGTCTCTATTTGTTGCTCGGCAGTCTTAGCTTGCTTCGTTACGATTTCCACTTGCTGTTCGGCTTCTTCAACTCGTTTTGCTGCAATCTCTACTTGCTAAGCCCGTTCTCTGTAGATTCAGCTCGCTGCTCGGATTGCTTTAGTTCATCATTTGCCTTGTTTAATTCATCTTCACAGTTACAAAGCAAGGCGGTGAGATGCGACCTTGAAGTTTCATAGCAATCTTCCATGTGAGTCAGAGTCTCCTCAGCTTCCTGTCTAGCTATATTAGCATTCGTCAGCTTTGTCTCGAGAGCTTCCTTATGCCTTCTGACGTTCAGAGCCTCCTTGGTTACGGACTTGACCTCTTTTTTTGCTTTCTCTAGCCCGTTCTTCAATTTCATTATTCGGTCATCAGAGATTCTGGTTTCCCTCCTCTACTTTATTATCCCTAGAGCGGCCTGAAATTCTACAAGTTAACATTTAATAAATTAAAGAAGCAAGAGATTAAAGGGAAGAAAGTTACCAACATGGCATGCCGACCTACGTATTCAGCCAGGTCTAGGCCGTTAAGGGATTTATTTTCTAAGCTCCTAGCATGGGTCAGCATGATGTTTGACCAATTATTAAGGAATGACCTTAGATATCTTCCCTTTGGTCTATCTTCAGGATGCACCGAGGTTGGTGGTTTAGTTCTCTTTATGTCTTGTGCGACCTCCGGCCTCTTACCCTTATCTACACGACGTCCCTTAGTTGAGGTAGGACCGAGCGTCGTCTTTTTCCTTTCACCTTTAGCGACACCAATTTGGGTTTTCCGAGGTAGGACCTCAGATTGAATTTCTCCTATCTCAAGCTGCGAGCTAGGAGTTGGAATTTGTGGAGGACTCGCTACTGGTGCCGAAGACGACACCTCGCTAGAAGCAGGGACCGAAGGAGCTTTGGTCTTAGCAGGTCGTTTAGAAGGAGAAGTTCCAAGAGAGTGAGCTTTTCCATAGTTGAAGCTCGTTCAGAAACGGAAGCTGAAGTTGGTGGAGCATGAGCTTGTTAAAATGAATTTGTGGGCAAGGTACGAGCCGGAACCAGAGTCGCTTTGGCAAGAACTAGAACTAAAGCCCCTTAAGTAGGAGTTAAAGATAGTTTAACTTGAGCAAAAGTTGATGGAGCTACTGGTACTGGAGCTAGAGTTAGAGCTAGAGCTGGAATTTCTAGGGGAGCAGAAGCAATTTGATCTGACAGTAAGGAGGGAGTGGACTCTTCCTCATTATCAGCTTCGAACATAGAAGGAACCAGTGTGAAAGAACAGCAAAAGAAAATTGGTGTCTAAAGAAGAAAATGACAGGTTAAAAAGAAATGAAAGAGCTCTACCAATTTATAAAGGAGGCTGAGCTCACGCCCTAGTCGTCCAATCTGGAAAGTGTGTAACCTCCATGAATCTAACAGTATAGTGCGAGTTACAGCTTTGTAATCATACAGCCGTTAGTTTAAAGACGTATGCATTAAATGCACACGGCAGGAGACGTGCCAGTGCCGGTTCAGTTATCGTTTAAATTATTGCCACGTGTCAAAACTGATGGGATAAATTTGAAAGAGCGCGAAACTACAATTCAAGTTAGCTTTTACCAACGAGCTCGAGCTCTCAGTTCGTCGAACGAACTGAAAGTTGGGGGGCTGATGTTATGGATATTTTTCAAATTCAGCAAATGGACTGATAAAAGCCTGACAGAAGCCCAATAAGTCAACCCAATAAAGTGGCCTAGTAGACAAGGCCTAAGTTATCAACATCTAGCCCATGGAGCTTTACAACTCGCACTAGCGAGCTCGCATCACAGTCATTATTTATAGATCGTTACTAGTATCATACAGCTTGCATCATGCACAACTTGTTACTCAAAACGAGGTCTAACTCGAAAACGTCTAATGTAGTTTACAGCTTGCCCAGTGACCAATTAGATAAGGAAATCTTTCAAAAAAAGCAGAAACCTAAATTGATTATGATTCTTCTACTAGAATTGAAAATGAATTCAAATTCAAACTTAGTCAACGTGATCCTTGATTTAGTGAAACAATTTCCTAATTTAGTGTTAACCGAATAGAAAGTTATTTAATGCGAGATTCTTTTCCTATTTTATTTCAACTTAAACTGTAACTGCCTCTCCCTATAAATAAATGTTGAAAATCATTGTAACAGATACGAAAATATACACAGAAATATTCAAGCAATACTATACTATTTCACTACAGAATTATTGAGAAAAACATCCGTAGATGTAGGCATATTTGCTGAACCATGTTAAAAATCTTTGTGTTGTTCTTATTCTCTCTGTCTTTTTCTCTTGTTTTCTGTTTAGTTTCACATTAATTGCAGATATTGGACTGTGAACTCTCATCAACCAGAAATCAACGTCGACAAGAATTATTGCTAGTGATGAGTATATCATCAACGTAGACCAGTAGATAAACCACTTTGATACATCTTTTTATTAATAAAAAGGATACATCTGAAGCAACATAAATTAAGAAGATTAGTCTTGAGTCTATGGAACCAAGCTTAGCGAGTTTGGTGAGCCTGTAAAGGGCTTTGTTTAATAAACACCAACTTATCAAGCTTTCCGTTAGGTATAGTGTTGTTAATATCAACCTATTGCATCTTCAATTGTAGATTACTGCAAGTGTAAAAATTATCTAGATTGTTGAGGATAGTCAAGGCTGAATGTATCCAAAAAATCAACACCTTGTTACTTATGGAAACCTTTTGCCACTAGTCATGCTTTGTATCTAAGTATACTTCCATCAGGATATTGCTTAACGTGAAACATCCACTTATTGCCTATCATATGCATTTCCTTATGAAAAGGAATTAAGGCCCAAGTTGCATATCTTCGCAAGGAAGTGAAAACCTTCTCCATTTTAACCACTTCAAGCTAGTTATGGCCTCTTATACTGTTTTAGGTTTAGAATCAACAAGAAAAGCAAATAGAGATTTGCACAAGGCTAAGTTGGTTTTTGGTATAATGTTCCAGACTTTGATATTATCTACATAGGATGGCAATTGGGCCTAGAAGTGTCACTTGCTTGAGCTTAAGAAAAAGCTTGAAAAACTAACTGATTAGAGGGGATAAATTTTGTAGGAGGGTATGACTTGGAGAAGGAAAAAAGCTTCATTTTCATTCATCTTAATTAATTCAATAAGAGGCTTATTACTTCTTATATACTTAGATACAAAACACGACTAGTTTTCATTCAATGAGCTTACATGTTTGACTTCTTAAAAAAATTTTGTAATGGTAATTTCAATACGTAAGTCACATTATAACTCTAAAAAAAAATCTCTACCTATTCTAGTATTATTTAATAACTATAGTCTCCAAAACTTCAAGTCCAACATTAAACTAGACAAGCACGTCCAATGATTATTGATATTTTCTCAATCATAATTTAAAAATATATATATATATATAAAAAAAAGGTTAATCCCTATGAGAAAAGATCCTATTTTTTGCAACACTATTAATGAAACCTCCAAAAACAATTAAAAAATTACCCAAAAAAATACACATCATGTTAAAGAAACAACAGTATCATAAAATTAGAAAGAAATCAACAAAATAGTTATACACAAACTCAAAATGGCACAACCAATTAATAACAATGTATACTGTAAAAACAGAATTAATTAATCATATTTTTTCTTATTGAACTTCTTTTCCTTAGATTTAGGTTCTCGTTGAATTTCTTTTCCTTAAATTTAGTTTCCTATGCTCCTGTTTCACCATGATCCACCCGCATTGAAAACCAACGGCTTTATCATGATACCAACCATTTCATTAATCTTTATTATTGCTTCCACTACCACCACCACCACCTTCGCCATTGTTGCCATTATCACCACCACCACTGCCCTTTTTATCGTCATCACCACCATCACTACCATTGTTGCCATCATCACCATAATCACCACCATTTTTGTTATCATCAGTACCATCAAAAAAATCCTATAAAAAGTAAATGAAAAAACCATTATTGTCATTATAATTTTAACTAGTCGACATTTCTATCTGTCTTATTCTAGTAAATGAAAGAATTTTGCAGGTAAATATATATATATATATATATATATATATTGAAGTACGGCAAATACCATGAAAAGAGGAGGGCACAAAAGTATAAGCTATATCATCAGTCAAAAGGGCACTAAACTTCAAAGAAGTTTCGCTGGTGCCCCAATTGCCGAGTAGAAGCGTTAGTGGCCATTTAATAATTCTAGAGCACCAAAAGCCTACTGCTTTACATGCAATTATTGAGAAATAATAATATTGTTCTATGGCTTTAAGTTGGGTTATGTGGGCCTTGGGTCGGATTCACCCAAGATGGTCCAAAACCCAAACTCGGATCCAGAATCCAATAGTTTTTTGATATGGTTTATCAATTGCCAATGACAATTTTTAATGGGTAATTTTTTATGGATTGAGGTAACTGCTACAAACCGGTCACTCGTAATATATTATGGGCAAATTATGTTTGTTTTCAGTTGTGAAACATACAAGAAGAAGAATAAAGAAAAACAAAGAGGAACAAAAACATTGAGTGAAAAAACACCAAAAGGGCAAGTTAATTTAACATTGTGAATCGAGGTTTCTTTTCGATTTTATGATTGAAATCCGACCTCAGTTGAACAACTACTGTCCACATCAAATTCTGCTGCGAACCAAGTGTGTTTTCTGCATGTTTATTTCATTGTATTTTCAAGTTTCAAAATATAGTAAATACACTGTCATTAAGATGAATGTGTTTTTTTATCATTGGCATCAGAGCATTTGTTTTTTTTTTTTTGCTGGTGGAATGATGTTAAGTTATATGAAACTTAATTATACGTCGAGTTTAGGGCATTTAAAATGTAGTTTTTCAAAGGACAGTGGGATGAACCTAAAATTATTCATGTTATTTATTGTTAGTAAGTTTCATTATTTTGGTGTAATTTTTATACCATTGGAAAGGGCTCGAAAAGAGTTTTCCAAAAGTATATCATACGAGTAATTTGGATGAGAAACAAGAGAGAACAATGCATTTGAAATTTCCCCTGAAAATTGAAATTTTTGAAAAAAATGCATTCGGTTAGATGAAGACAATGAACAGTGCCTTGCCACATGTCATCTAAGGAAGAGGTTGCATCATATAGGTGACTTGTCAGTCTCTGATTGAGCCACATGGAGAACAAATGGTCCAGTAAGAGCAAGCCACGCATACGACAAGTGGCACGATATTATTTGGCCACGCGTCATCACGTGTCACTAATGGTTAAGACATGTGTTGTAGAGGTGGCACTATCTGGTGTAGCCACGTGTCTTATAGAATGGACGAACTATGTTATGCCACGTGTTGCATGATGTGGAAGCACATGGTGGAGCCATATGTAAGAACGTGTGGCCGCGCTTGAGTCAGCCAAGTGTCGCAAGGGAGCGACTAGGTACTGTTGGCATTTGTGATGCACGCGCAGTCGGTGACCAACGCCCGTGCGTGACCGCAACGATTGCCGGTGCATGAGGCCGATGACGGTGGTTCCGGTCATCGAAAAATTAAAAAAAAAAATTGAATATTATATAAAAAGAAAAATAATAAATTTTTTATTGAATTAAATTAAATTATTTTCTCTTTTATTAACTTATTATATTAATAAAATTTAATCACTATATTTAGTGATAATTATACTAAATTGATTAATATGTTTAACATGGTAAATTTTATAGATGGTCTATCGTGTTATCCATTACTTTATTGATTCTGACGAAGAAGTCATCAAGATAGTTGAAAGTCCCGACATCATCGATATTCCTGATAATCCAGACGATATTATAGTCATATCTGATAATAAGGAGGACATCGAGCCTCCATATTATGTGCCTTCTGGATATTTGACTGATGTTATAGTCATTTCGGATGACGAGGATGATATCGAGATTGTAGAGATGTTAGACGATGATAAAGACATTGATGTTATGGATGCTTCTGATGATGAGATGATTAAGGTCATAGACATCTCATCAGATGAGGAGGATCCGGAGATGACGATTGATTTCGATCAGTATATGAGACAGTATTATGACGAGATTGATTCACATATCCCTTATATGTTTGATTGATGATGTATTTCTTTTATCATTATTGTATTGTATATTGTGTTTTTTATTTATGTTGAATAATTCGGATTATGCATAGTTTATGGATAATGTATTTCTTTATTTATCATTTATAAAATCTTGTTTTATTCATATAGCACCATGTATAATGATATCTATATGGGTGTCCTAATCACATTAAGAAATGACATTAGGACTGTTTTATGTAAATACACTTATAAGTATAGTTTAGTGAATAATTGGAAGTGAATGATAATAGGTAGCTTGACTACTTTTCGATTCCTATTTAAAGATTCCTTTTTCATATTTATAAGTGTATGATTGCTGCATTATTATAGTGAAATGATAGTAGATGTGCTAGTATAGATATAGAAGGATATAGAAAGTTAGTCTCTAAATAGAAATGGCTATCATTTCAAGAAATGGCTTCAACTTCAAATAATATTATTGCTAAACTAAACAAGGGAAAGAAATTGAATGGTGACAATTATGATATTTGACATCGAAAAATTCAGTATATTCTCGAAAAGCAAGATACTCTTGAGACCTTAACAAACACTATAGTGATATCCCAGTCAGGTACATCTGCTCAATGTAGAAGAGACATAAATATCTATCAAACTTGGAAAAAGAAGAATAGCATTGCTCAGATTATGATCCTGAGCAACATGGATGATGATCTCATGTCCATGTATAAAGATTATGAGACTGCCCAAAACATGTGGATAGACCCGAAAGACAAGTATGGTGGTACTTTAACCACTAAACTGAGAAAGCTTACTATTAAGTTTGATACCTATAGGAAGTGCCAAAATCATACCATAAGGCAGCACCTTAGGGAGATGTCTAACATGATTCATGAGCTCAAGACTACTGGGCATAATCTCACCGATAAACAGTAAGAATAGGTTGTGATCTGATCTTTTCTCTCTAGGTGGGAGACTATAAAGATCAATATGACTCACAATGACAACATTAAGACATTTGATGACATTGCACGTCATGTTGAATTGGAAGACGAGCTTTTAGAAGCGGCTAAGGCTTCCGGTCAGCTTTATATGACTGAATCTAGCAATGGAAAAGGGTTAGGCTTTAAGCACAAGGGATGGAAGAGAAACTTCAAGAAAGGGAATATAAATTCCAAGTTTAAGAAGAATGAAACCGAAAAGAGCAAGAAGGGCAAATGCGCTGGAGCTAAGAAGGACAAAGCCAAAATGAACTGTTTTAACTGCGGTCAATTGGGCCATTTTGCTCGTGAATGTACTGAGCAAAAGAAGGAAAAGCTACAATATTACTCCAACATATTTAATCAGGTTTATGTTTCTAATTCAGTATTACTCATTAAATCTCGTCCTTTATGGACTGTAGACTCAAGAGCGACCGATCATATAGCTAGAGATCGAAGAACGTTTGTGAAGTTTCGTCAAATATGTAAGGAATAACTCACGTGTTGAGGTGAAGAGTATTGGCACTTGCAAGCTTGTTTTGTATGGAAGCCAAGTACTCTATCTCCACGATGTATTATTTGCTCCTGATATTCGGCGAAATTTAGTTTCTGTACCAGTGTTTCTTAAATTGGGATATGTTTTAAACTTTCATGATGATTGTATAAATATTTATTTGGATTCTATTAGGATTCACACTTTATATTTATTAGATGGTTTTATTGTATTGAATATCGAGATGAATGATAATCATGATGATAATGGTTGTTTTTCATTAATTGCTTCTTCTGACATTGCATTGCAAATGTCAATATTAATACTTGGCATGTTAGACTAAGGCATATTGGCCAAGATCGAATGAATAAACTAGCCAAAGAAAGACTTTTGGGTTCTCTCAATAAAATATATTTGTCTTTATGTGAAAATTGTCTAGTAAGGAAAACAACTAGAAAACCATTTGGAAAATGAATTAAGGCTGAGAATCCATACAATTAGCTCATTTTGATATTTGTAAACCTATGAATGTTAGAACTAAAAGTGGTGCTTTGTATTTTATAACTTTCATAGATGATTACACTTGTTATAGTCATGTTTATCTAATCTCCCATAAATCTGAAGCATTAGATTGTTTTAGATTATATTTAAATATGGTGGAGAATCAGTTAGATAGAAATGTCAAAGCCCTACAAACTGATCGAGAATGAAAATGCCTCTCTGAACAATTTGAGACATTATGTCAAGAGAAAGGTATTGTTAGGCAATTAATCATTCCTAAGACTCCGCAACAAAATGGTGTAGTAAAAAGAAGAAATAGAACTTTATTAGAGATGGTAAGATCTATGATGACACAAGCGAACCTCTTAATATCTTATTGGGGAGATGCACTACTAACAGCTACTTATATTCTAAATAGAGTCCCTACCAAGTCAATATCTTCCACACCCTATGAATTGTGGATACGTAAAAAATCTAATCTTACCCATATACAACTTTAGGGGTGTACAGGATATGTACATGACTTATCCAGTAAAAATAGAAAGTTCGGTGCTAAAGGAAATAAATGTATTTTTATTAGATACTTTGAGTACTCAAAAGGATATGTATTTATAGGAGAAAATACAGATGGAAACATAACTGAATTGGAATCACATGACGTGAATTTCTTAGAGAATGAATTTCCTAACAAAAGTGAAGTTGAAAAAGATTTTAAATTTTACGAATTGAACGAATCTTATGATGATGTGCATTCGAACACTCAACTAAAGGTAGATAGAGAATTGTCTGAATACTCAATCCCTAGTGAGAGTGATAAAGTTATTGAAAAGCTCCTTCATTTGTTCCTAGTGGGAGCATAGAGACTAATGAATTAGTACCCTTGAAATCATCAATTCGTAGAAGCAACCGTAAAATTATTCCTTGTCGTCGATTTGAGATCGAAAGGGAAGCTTTTATGCTTGCTTCACATGATAGTAATGAGCCAAAAAATGTAAATGAGGTTCTTAATTCACCTACTAAAGAATTTTAGATTAAAGCTATGCAAGAAGAGATGGAGTCAATGAAATGCAACCACGTCTAGAACTTGGTTGATTTACCACCTGATCAGAAAGTCATTGGAAACAAATAGGTTCTCCGTATCAAGCGTAGGGCAGACGACTTAATAGAAAGTATAAGGCGAGATTAGTAGCAAAAGGATATACTCAACAAGAGAGTATAGATTATGAAGAAACCTTCTCCCCTGTGGTAAGGTTTGCTTCAATTCGCCTTATATTAGTTATCGTTGCACACATGGACCTAGAATTATATCAAATGGATGTAAAGACAGCTTTTCTTAATGGAGAACTAAAGGAAGAAATTTACATTGAACAACTAGTAAATTTTGTTTCAAAAGGTCAAGAGCAAATGATTTGTAAGCTCAAAAGATCTATTTATGATTTGAAACAACCCTCCAAATGATGGTACCTTCGTTTCCATGAGGCAGTAATATCCTATGAATTCCAGATAACAGAAGAGAACCATTATGTGTATGTTAAATAGGTAAAAGACAAATTCATAATTTTGTTTTTATACGTGGACGATATTTTATTAACCGGAAATGATAAAGAGTTTATGATGACCATAAAGAAATGGTTATCCTCAACTTTCGAGATGAAAGACATGGGAGAAGCTGCCTATATTTTAAGAGTTAAAATTAATAGAGATCGTTCAAGGAGAATTTTGACTTTATCACAAGAGTCTTACATTAAAAAGATTCTCGAACGATTTCATATGACTAATTGTAAGCCTATAGATACTCTCATTTCGAAGGGAGAAACTCTTAGTCTCGAAATATGCCCTAAGACTCCACAAAAACGTGAAAGAATGCAGAGATCCCTTATTTCAATGTTATCAGAAGTCTCATGTACGCTATGATGTGCAGGAGACTTGATAACTGCTATGCAATTAGGTTAATTAGTAGATATAAATCCAATCTTGGTAAGAAATATTGGATCGCCGTGAAAAGAATATTAGCATATCTGAAAGGAACTGCAGACTACTCCTTATGCTACCAAGGTGGTAACATGTGTTTAGTTGGGTATACGGACACTGACTAGGGAGGTGACTTAGATGAGCGAAAGTTTATTTCGGGTTATGCATTTTTGTTCAACCAAGATGCTTATCTCTTGAAGTAGCAAGAAACAATCATGTATTGTGTTGTCCATCATGGAAATTGAATTTATAACGTGTTCAGCAGCGATTCAAGAAGCAGTGTGACTTAAGAGATTTTTTGAAGATCTGATTTTAGAAACTAATACGGAGAAGCCAGTTATTATTTACTATAATAGTCAAGCAACCATTGCCTATACTAAAGATGCAAAATATCATAGTAAATCAAAGCATATAGAGACTAAATACAATTTTGTTAGAGATATAGTGACAAAGAAAAATGTAATAATCAAATATATATCTACACATGAGATGGTTGCTAACCCATTTACAAAAGCTGTGACAAGAGATGTTTTTAAGTCACATGCTAAATTTTTAGGTTTGCGTAGATTATAGTATTATAATTGTTACTTTGAACTATATCTATTTATGAATAAATACATTAGATTTATTACATAATACTAGCACATATTCATTTCACTTAAATTATATAAAATATGTCATCAGGTTAGAGACTGATATCTTACACATACAGTCACCTTGGTTGCTAGGAAAGTAAGCCAAGATGAGACGTATATATTTGAGAGAATAAATTGGAGTTTGTTCTCTCAAGAACTTAGAATATATGAAATATCGTCTTAGCCATAGCTAAGATGAGGTTCTATACTAAATATCAATAATAGAACTGCTCGTGATGTATCCTTACAATTATGAAAACTTGATTAAGCCAGATATGAGTTTCTTAGCAAGAGGCACTTAGAAAGCAACCTTTTAGAAACTCAGGTTAGACGTTAGGAGAGCGTTTGAACTAAAATATGTACAGTGAATAATTTAAATAAAATAGACATACGTGTCCCTGTTGAGGGGCAAGATTCACTATAATATACGTTTCATACCGCATGTGCTTATTGTGATCGACATGGAAAATGAGTGAATTTATCTCTAATTCATCATTGTGTAAATTCCATTGAAGTTTGTAAAAACTTCTACTTATGTCCTCAGTGACTATTCACTTTGTCTCAAAGTAACGAAGTGATGCTTATATAATTAGTGTGTTTTCTATGACCATGATAATGCGGCCTATAGGACATTTCTATGATGTTAGTCATTTTTGTTGACCGAGAGACAAAAGTGAGTTAGGAAAATTTAATGAATTTTATTTTTCATATATTTACATGTCAACAAATTGTGATTTGGAATCACAATTATAATTATATAAAGTATCAAAAGATCAAGCATGTTATGTTAAAGGGATCAAATATGCTTGAACAAATAAAATTCTATTAAATCTAGGATATAATAATAAACACATTGATAATCTCTTGTATAGAAGTATAATTGAGATTTGAAAAATAAGTCATATCATAGATTTTGTTGTTCATAGATCACACAATGTAATTTACTTGTATGGATGCCTGTACTTATTATAAAAGGGTTACCAGTGTTTTTTTTCTATTAATTTTATTTGGCCCATCTTGTGTGAGTGGAAGATGTTGGGTTATATGAGTCTTAGGTCGAGTTCACTTAAGATGGCCCAAAACTCAAACCTGGATCCAACACCTGGATCCAGGATCCAACAATTTTTGGATATAGTTTGTCAACTGCCGATGCCAATTTTTGATGGGCAGTTTTTTGTGAGTTGAGGTAACTGCTACAAACCGGTCACTTATAATATATTATGGGCAAATTATGTTTGTTTTCAGTTGTGAAACATACAAGAAGAAGAATAAAGAAAAACGAAGAGGAACGAAAATAGAGAGTTAAAAAACATCAATAGGGCAAGGTAATTTAACATTGTAAATAGAGGTTTCTTTCCGATTTTATGATTGAAATATGACTCCAGTTGCACAACTAGTGTCCACATCAAATTCTGCTGCGAACCAGATGTGTTTTCTATGTGTTTATTTCATTGTATTTTCAAGTTTTAAAATATAGTAAATACACTGTCATTAAGATGAATGTGTTTTTTATCACTTCATATTTCAAATGGGATGATCTATGTCTAATGTCTTAATATAATATATGAAATTGAAGATGACTCATCATTTTCAAGGGGTAATGTCCTCCTAATATAAAACTAGGAGCTGCTGCAATTACACTACGCCATTATCTATTTATTTATTAATATTCAACATATAAAAATTAGCATATTATTAAAGTAAGTAATTTTTGGACTGATTGGAAAAAATCGTTTTAGAAGCAGGGCGGGTGTGGTTTAGGTATCCTCACCCGACTCCACTTGTTATTTAATTATCTATCAATATTTAATAAATAAAAATTAATATATAATTTGTCAATTATTAAAGAATTAATATGTTTTTAAATTTTTTAAATAAATTTAATATTTCATTTACATTTAACTAATCTTCGGAGGCTCGATTGTATCTATATGTTTTCGAGATTCCACTACATCCTCTATTTTCTTGCTTGATCCTGCGCTCTCTACTATCGGTGGACACGTAAAACCCATACCTGGACACATATAACCCATACCTTTTTTTTATTATTATTATTATTTGTTTTTGTTTTGCAATTGAAATCAAAAAGTCAAAACAAACAAACAAATACCAGTAGGAGAGAGATCTGAACGAACCTCGCTTGCCTTGGCGTTTTGATCCGGCGTTATGAACCGCATCATTGGCAGAAGTGTAGCCAGCAGTCACCACGTCATACTTACCAAACCTGCGCCAGTAATTCTCTCCATCTCCTCCTTCATTGTCATCCTCATCCCCACCACTGTTTTTGTCTTTCTTCTTCTGAACCGCACAAAAATATATAAATAAATAATTAGAAAACAAAGACCAGAAAAGAAAAGAACTAATTTTTCAGAAAAATAAAAAGGACAAGAAACAACCTCGGAAAACAAGTTGGGAGACTCCGCCTTTGATTAATCATTGTTCTTAGAGAAAGAAGTTGGTGATCCTAAGGGAAGAGGAGGGTGTATACATATGTATCGAAGTTGGGTTCCTGGAAAGTGCTACTGAAAGTAAGCAGAAGTTTCAACAAATGGGTGAGGTTGTACAATTTATTAATAGAAGAGAAGTGTGTATATATGTATAGAAGTTGGATTCCAGGAGAGTGGTACTTAAAGTACTCAAAAGTATCAACCAGTGGGGGAGTATTTTTTTCTTTTAGACGAGCTGTACTTGAGATGGATCCAGAGAACAATTGAGATAGGACGCTAATAGTATAGCCCAAGAAACTACTCCTAATTGAGAGAAATCCACTTATACGGAGATGGGGAAGACCCACAAAAAGGTGGAAAGTCAACCTACACAAATGATGAAAACTATTATTATTATGATTATTATTAAATGAATATTATATTATATTATATTATATATAAATTTAGATTTTACGGGATGGGGTGTCGAACTCATACCTCTTACAAAGGAAAGTATAGGGGGTTACGACAACCGATGGGGGAGTTGTCTTCCACTTATATCTTTCCCTTTATATTCCAATCTAATTTAAATTGTTGATTATGTGTCGGTTCATAAATTGAAATATTTCTTAAAATAAAATAAAATATTATTAATAAATATAATATACTTGTTAATAAATATAAATTAAAAAAAAATTGAAAAATAAAAATGAAATATGTAATATTACTGAATATTTGTATTTAAAGTGAAAAAAGTAGTGACAACCCAACTGTCTTTTTTCTTTTATTTTTTTAGAAACCAATTACCTTTTCCAAATGTAACTAATTTCCGTGAATAAGGGGATTGATAATTTTGCCAACGTATTTTAAAGTGTTTTTTAAATTGAGGTTTTTACGAAAAGTACAGAACTTGAAAAAACATAAAATTTTACCCATAAAGTATATTTCATGTTTTTTAGTATTTCTACAAAAAAATAAAATAAAATCATAAAAATACGTAACATTTCACAAAAAAAAAAAGTTAAAGGGTTTGGATCTAACACACCTAAAGTGTGCGTATTTATACAAGCGGAGCTAGGAAAAATTGAACATTCAAGTTCATGCAAATAAATATAGTAATATTTGAAAACTAGACATAACATTATATTAAAGTAAATTCGAGATTTGCTAATCAAAATTAGACTCATTTTGATTACATCATCTAGGTATATCTATATAGGATTTGAGAGAGTTATGGATAAACTTTTATAAATACAATACTATGGACTCCGATCATACTTCACATGGATCACCTGATCATCTCCCTTTTTTCTTGCCTTGTAACTTCGCAAACAACATTTTGTTTGATAACTTCTATATAAAACTGCAGGAAAAGAGATTTAATAAGATGTTCCGAATCATATGCAAGATGTCGAGAGTGGTCCACTAACTAATTGTATGTTTTTTGAGAACTAATTGGGTGGTCCTCACCACCCCCCATGCATTCTACCAAACATCTAGGGTATGCGAATACACTTTAAAAAAAAAAAAAAGGTGATTGAATTCTGAAAAATGTGTGTTTCTAATTTATTACGTGTGATTACAGTTAAAATATATGATCACCTTCAGTAATTGTGATAGGCAAATGCGTGATTGCATCAAACAAGGTGTGATTGTAATTTATTTTAGGTGATTATAACTAAATATGTGTGATTATAATCAATAAATATGTTCACATTTATTGATTATGATCACATTTACTAGTTGTAATAACACTTATTTAGTTGTAATTACCTATAATAAATTATAATTACACTTTTTATATTACAATCATGCAATTGGGATTGTTAAGTGTATGTATACCAAAGGTGTATGCTAGAATGTGTAGCATAACATGACAAAAAAATACGTGATTGCATTATATAATGTGTGATATAATTTATTACGTTTTATTACAGCAAACAATGTGTGATTACGATTAGTAAATGTGATCACATTTATTTATTGTAATCACACATGTTTAATTGTAATTTACTTATAATAAATTACAATCATACATTGTCTAATGCAATCACGTATTTCTTTTGTCAAGTGTATGTATCCCCAGGTGTATGTTAGAATGTACCGCATAACTTGATAAAAGAATGAGTGATTGTATTCGAAGATGTGTGATTGTAATCACTTAAATATTATTACAACTAAACATATATGATTACAATCAGTAAATATAATCATATTTACCACGTTTAATGATGTTTGTAATCATATATATTGATTGTAATAACATATGTTTACTTGTAATCACAAATAATAAATTATAATCATACATTTTACAATGCAATCATGTATTTTTTGTCAAAAATATGCATACCCCAAGTACAACAAGTTTAGAATTATATGGAGACAGTGTAAAATATTACATTTTTGGGTTTATTAATCAAATTCCAACGAAAAAGAAAATCAAATTCCAACATTTAGTATTCATGGAAGGTGCATGATCCCCCTTTTTTGGTTTTCGATAATCCTAAATACTCCAAATCTAGTAGTGATCACAATTTGGTACTTTTTTTTGTTCTGCAATGACCTTAATCTGAAATTTGGCAATGAGGATTCAAATATGTTTGTAGGGATGAGGAGGGGCGATTGATGCACAGTTTGCATAGATAGTTGTTAGGTCATATAAAGCCACAAAAAGTGTCATGTGCCTACCTTGCATGAGATTTTCATATCATGTCAGCAAGTTCCACCCAAAATATATACAAGGAACTTATGCGAGACAAGCAACTTTGTCGCAACCCAGATGGTAATATTGGACTGGGTGTACAATCATGCATACCTTTGGCACAGTTGGTTCACATACATAGTTTAGATTAGGGGTGGCAATTCGGATTGACGTGTCGGGTTGGACACGACTCAAACACGACCCGATAATTTTTGACACGACCCGATAAGGAAACGAGTTGAACCCCCTCAACCCGAACCCAACATGGTTACTAACGGGTCGACCTGTTAATGACCCGTTTAACCGATACGTTAGTAATCTGTTTAACCGACATGAATAATAACTCGTTTATGACTCATTTAATGATAGTTTATACATTTAAATTTTAATATAGATATAATAAAAAACAAAATTAAAATAAAGATACATAAGACATAAAAAATACAATTATCCATAAATACAATCCAAACCATAAAAATACAAATGTTTACAAAGATGATTATAAAAATATATTTACAAATATAATCCTTCATATTAAAAAAAAACAAACAAAATAAATTTTTTTATGTAATCTTTTATAATAGAAAAACAATATCAAGCATTGATTACATCCGTCAAACTAAACTTGTCAAAAGATAATAATTAAAAGTTAACTAATTAGGAAATTATACATTTATACATGAAAAAAATAGTTTAACAAATATTTTATCAAAACCAATAAAATTTTACTACTACATGGCAATTTGTGATGAGATAAAGTGTAGAGATGAAGTTTAGAGACTTTTGTTTATGTTAGGATTTAAACTTTGAAAGATATATATATATATATATATATCTACCACTAAAATTACATGACTACCCCTCCAAAATAAAATTACTTTTTTACCCTTATTTAACGAGTCAACCCGTTACCCGTTAAATACAACCCGAACCCGACTCGATAATTAACGGGTTAGACGGGTTGACCAATTTATTTACCCAACTCATTGATGCTCAACCTTAACCCGTAATAATCGTGTCGATTTTGTGTCGACCCGTCGTGTTGGGTTCTAAATTGCCAGCCCTAGTTTAGATATTCCTTTCAAACTTTGAACTATTGGACTGGGTGTGTGGGGTCATATGCATGCTATGTTCTATTAAATTAGTGAATAAAAAGTTTAAACTGTCAACATTTGTGAGATATTTTACTCGTATATCAACACTTATGATAACCGGATCTTTGACAAGAACAACCCTGCAAATTTATCATTGTTTCATGCCACTGAATATTTCAAATTTTTATCGCCATGGTCACATGCACAAGTATAGTAACTCTTTCGCAATCATTGAACTAGCCCCTATTAACAAAGCGTTAACAATGGCATGTTACGAAGTTTCACCCTATTTCATATGATTAATTACTATAAAGGAATTTAATATGCATTCTGATATAACCTAACTGCATATAATAAATTACAGTTAAAAATAAACACCCTCCAATATACGAGGTTGCGTGAATCTACATTAATTCGCTTAAACACGATTAGTTCACATAACATACCATTAGTTTGTAAAACAAACAATTCCATCGCGACATCGCGGTACACACAACACCTTCGCGAAATGCACAACTAGTTGGCGGAAGAGGCAATACCTTTGCGCTCTAATTGTCAACCAGCAACACATTTCTTAACAGTCAACACTCTCTTCTTCCTACCTATGCCAACCCCAAACTCAAACCAAAATACAAGTACAAACCCTCAACCATTATATGCATACAAATGTGCAAACCTTCATCAAATTAAAGCTACTAGAGAACATATATTGTAAACTGACTCCGAACCACTGAATAACTACTGCTTTCTCAAACCCTTGTTTCAAAACAAAACCCAACCCTAAGCCCAAATCACAATAGAAGAAGTAACCCCTTCTCGACCAAATGCATATGAATATGCAAACCTCCATCAAACTTGCACTAAATATAGCATGTAAAAGGGGTTTTTAACCCCAAACCATTGATTAATTAACCACTTCCATAATTTGACAAATGAACGAAATCCTTCAAAGATGAATGAAATAGCTTTAGATGTCTGTCTAAGGTGTTCGTAACATAGTAAGCACTAGTTCTTTGGTGCTATTTCCCCAGTTGTACTTTTTTTTTTTTATACATAATAGGTTATATAGTATTTATAACTTTTTTGTTAAGGCAAACAGTTGTAGTTTTTTTTTTTTTTTAATGCAGTACTTATAACTTTTTTTTTAAAGATGTCTGTTTAAGGTGTTGATTAATCTACAAGGTATTTTGTCCCCCACTGAAGGTGACATAAAGGACAATAATACAACAAAAATGCAATTATAATGTAATAAAAAATTTACCGATACTAATGGTCAAAGCTCTAATGAGATCTACTAAAACTAAAACTATATACGTCCAAAATTTTATCACCTGAACAAGAAAAATTACTTCCATAATAACAAGAAAAACCTTCTTATATATTATGATAAATATGTATAATAAAACTTGAATTCTTTTCACAAGTAAAAGAGAAATATACTAAATATTTAAGCAATATAACTGACATATGGCTACTAATTATTTACTTTAGCATAAGATGCTTGCTTCAGTCAAATGAAAGTAATACAACTCGAGGAGTTAAAATGAGAAAATGTGTGATCATGTGGAATGATGCTACATGGAAATTGGAGATTTCTTGTGTTAGGGAGATCAACACTTAAATGACTTTATGATGCAGTTACTTTCTACTGCAGTCAAGAGCTTTTTTTTAGTATTTGTGTAAGGTCCTAATCTAATTGGACTCAAAAAATTAATTGAAATATAATTTATTATTATTAATTTGATCCAGTTTTACTTTTAGAAGTACATAAGTTTGTGGCTAAATATCCCAATGGGGGATATTTTTGAAAGAAATCAAGAAATTTGGATCAAAAGCAAAAAAGCTAGGTGCAAAATGAAATTTACATATGTTAGAAAAATTGCAACCGGTTACGCGAGTTTCTGTTCAAATAATAATAATAATAATAATAAATAATAATGGTTCTATGTTTATTGAAATAAATAAATATATATATAAAAGTTGATGCCCAAATGAAAAAAAAAAAAAATCAAAATAGAAAAGGAGGCGGAGAAAGCATGAGTCGTGCCGAGTGAGAAAAAATAATAATAAAATAATAATAATGAAATAAAATAAAATAAAAGAGAAATGGTTCATGAGGAGATAAGGATTTAGTGTGCATATATATAAATTCTCACAAGCAATTAAACACAGAAGTTCTTCGGTAGGCAGTAGGGAAAGGAAAATATATATATATATATATATATATATATATATATGAAGAAGCAAAATCTAGGATGATAAAAGAATCAGAAGGAAACTTATTTTAGATCCATAAACAAGCAAATGAGTTATGTGAAGGGATAGCTTTAGTTTTAATTAAACTGATTGAGTTATGTTTATTTATATTTCAGATTTTATTATTTATTTCAAGTAAATAATTAGTTGAATTAATTGATTTTATAGATTAAAAATTATGTATTATGATTGAAAAAAAAATTTATTTCGAATTCGTATAGATATATCTTTATACTTATTAGAATTCCTATCAATTTACGATTGAATTTTTTTATTTTTCACTTTATTACTTTTTAATAAATCTTGGTATTAGTATCCAATAATTAATAACCTTATAATTATACTAAATCCTTATAGTCGTGTTACAATGTTGAAAGGTAGCTAAAGCCAATGCGAAATGACAAGAAAAAGAAAGGAATTTGAGAAATGATTATCTTCTGTTACTAGCTCTATTGTAAAAGCTTTGCTTAATTGTAGACTCTAGTTTTTTTTTAGTGAAATGACAATGAATTGTGTAATTACTTGTTTATGTATGTGCCCAATTGTAATTTCTTGTGCCTTTCACCAAAGACCACCGCTCTCTTTTCCTTTTTTCTTTTTCCGCACAACTCAATGACGGAAAAACTCAGTCAACTTGTGGTTGCTACCAAATAGGGACGGAGGGTAATGGGGATTAGGGTAGAGTCAAGTCTACCTATTATGTGTATTTTTTGGACTAATCAAATGGACTGGTAAAAGTTTGGCGAAAGTCCAACAAATCAACCCAATGCAAAGGCCCAGCTACTAACGCCAAGCTCAGCGAGCTCTATAGCTCACGCCAGCGAGCTCGCTTCACATTGTTCCTAGATCATTATGTAGTTCACTCTATGTACAGCTCACTACTCAGCGAGGTCAAGCTCGAGATCGTTTATAGTTCGCCCAGAGCAGTTGAACGAAACTCTTCCAGAAATGGCAGTTACCTGATTTGATTGTGATTCTCTCATCAGAATTGAAAGTTAATTCAAATTTAAATTCAGTCAACGTAATCTCGAGATATATGAAGCAGTTTCCTGATTGTGCTCTAACCAATTAGGAAGTGCATTCAATATAATTATTTTCCTACTTTATTGTTACCCAATTTGTAACGTCTCTTTCCCTATAAATAGATATTGAATCTATTGTAAAAGAGATACGTAAATAATATTATACTGTCACTTTGCCGGATTATTGAGCGATAGTTGTCGACGTAGACACACTTGCCGAACCACATAAAATCTTTGTGTTGTTTTTGTTCTTGACCTTCTATCTTCTGTTTTCTTCTTGGTTTTTGTGTTATTCCATATTGATTACAGGTACTATGTGTTGAGCTCTCGTTGACCAAAAAATCACGTCCACACTACCCAAGCCCACTTAAAATAGAAATAATGTTGTATTTAATTATTTATTTTAAATTTTTTTATATACATCATTTATTAATTTTTGTGACATAAAAAATACATATTTATTCCAAACCCATTGCATGTATTTTTCCTTTCTTATTTATATTTCTATTTCTATTTAACTATTGTATATGTAATAACTTTGTTTCATTTAAAAAAAAAAAAAAAAAAAAACTTTGATTCATACATTAATATGAAATTTTTCTTAAGTATTCCATATTCTGCTTTTTTTTAATCATAATTTACATAATATATTTTTTAAATTTAATATTTTGATATTTCTCCTAATATGCTTTTTAGTTTTAAGTTTAGTAGTAATTATAAATTATGATTATTAAAATATAAATTATCTATATTTAAAGAAGGATTGTTGATATCATAGCATTAGCTATAATTCATATTTGATATATTTTGTTATTTAAATGTTTTACTTAGTCTTTCTATTTTAATTTTTATTAACATATTTATTTATAATATGAATTTTGAAGGGTAAAACTTATTATATTTCCTTTAACTTGTTTATATTGTTTAATTTATAAAATATTTTCATACTATTAGAGTTTATTTAAAAAATTTATTCAATCCTTCCCTCATATTTGGCTACATTCGTGTGACCAAATGGCAATCACAGGATAAAATTATAATTACTGAAGTACATGAAGTTGTTTCTTTTTTGTTTTTCAAGAAATAAACTGGAGTATAAGGGTCAACCTGGATTTGGTTATAGATATGGATATCATGCTTGATACGAAAATGGCTATCAAGTGGAACAGTTGAAACGCACCTCGAATGTTCAGTGATCAAAACTCAAAATTCTGTTTATAGTTGTCGAACAGTGCCTTACGACACTTTTACCAATTTTACGACACTTATAGTTTCATTTTCTATGGTTTGGTGGTTACGGAAGGTTTGTAACTTATTCCCCTCATCAAATATGCCATTTCTAAGGGTTCGACGCTCGATGCACATATATAATTCCGTTTATAGTTATCGTACGTCGTCGTACGACACTTTTGCCGATTTCGCAATTTCGACGATTTTGTCCGCTTGGTTCGTTTTCAATGGTTTGGTGGTTACGGAAGGTTCGTAATTTGTTTACCTGATCAAATACACCATTTCTAAGGTTTCGACGCTCAACGCACTCATATAATTCCGTTTATAGTTATCGTACGACAGCTTACGACACTTTTACCGATTTTGCAATCTTGCAGAATATGTCTGCTTATTTCGTTTTCTATGGTTTGTTGGTTACTGAAGGTTCATAACTTCCTCCCCTCATCCAATACGCCATTTCTAAGTGTTTGATGTTAGACGCACACATACTATTCCGTTTATAGTTGTCGTACGGTATCGTACGACACTTGTGCTAATGTCGCCATCTTGCTGATTTTCTCTGACAAAGTTCACTATTCCCAAAAACGGTTGCACTTGCTTTTTGGATAAGTGGGAATCTGGAAAATTGTAGAATTGCTCTGCCAGATGGGGTCCTGGTTGGTACTGACCCTGCTTTATCTCCATCCCGAGAATAGTGATAGCATTTGTCCCAATAATGCTTTTCTTTTCAGAAAGCATGATGCCATATTTGTCTGCTAGCGAGTAAAACTGTAGAAGTAGATTCTGATGATCCTTTTCACTTTTGGAAAAGAGGAAGATGTCATTAATGTAGATCAGGGCCGAATGGAGAATAGGATAGAATATTTTTGTCATCGCCTTTTGGAAAAGTGATGGAGTTGTTTTGAGTCCAAATGGCATGACTGTCCATTGATACTGAGCATCTGGTATGCAGAATGCTATCTTGTAGCGTTCAGTTGGGTGGATGCCTAATTGCCAGAATGCACCTTTCAAGTCAAACTTGGAAAAGATGACTGCTCCTGCTAGTTGTGAGAATAATGTTGTCGTTCTTGGCAGGGGAAATTTGTCATCTTGCAAGAACTGGTTCAGAGGCTTATAGTCTATGACCAGTCTTTTCTTTCCTCGAACTTTTTCTGATCTTTTCTCGACATAGAAAGCCTGACATGCCCATGACGAAGTGGTAGGTTCAATGAGACCCTGTGAAAGGAGCTGTTGGCATTCTTCTCTTGCCATTTTGAGATCAGTTGGATTCATCCCTGAATGAGTTGCTTTTGTAGGATTCACATCTTCATTAAGTCTAAATGGTAGATTAATGAAAAATTCTGGATTTTTCCATAAAGATGAGGATGATGGAACTGATCATGACTTTCTGCACACAGTTTTAACAGCTTCTCTTGAACTCCAGTGTAGTTGGGGGATACTGTAGTGATGGAAAACATATTGGCAATTGAGACAAAAGGTTTAAATTCTCTTTTGCATCTGATGTCTGTGGGTAATATCCTGAGATTTTCTAATAAGCAATAAAGATCCCATCCAATGATAAGATCTTTTCCAGGAAGATCAGTACCCAAAACTTTTGACCAGATTGTTAGATTAGGAAGAAGTTTAATCTCAATCTTGTGCTTAGTTATGAGCTTGGTATGGAAAAGTTTTCCATCGGCAGCAGCAAACTCTTCTTTATGCCGGACCCAGTACTGTGGAGGTAGAATTTTCGGGTTCATGAAAGAGTTGTAAGATCCTGTGTCCATAAAGGCTATGACAGAAATGGGTTTTGAGTATTTGCAGGTGTAGATTTGGACATAGAGATGTGGGTTGATGGCTGGTTTGTGTACGGAGTCTGGATTAACAGTGAAAGTGTTTTTTGAAGTTTGGAGTGACATAGCAGGTTGCACCATGAAGGCACTAGGGGATGATGAGTCATATTCTGAAGAGGAATCGGATTCCTTGTCAGATTCTGAATCTGAAGTGGTTGGGAAGGCAAAGGCGGTCTCTTTGTTCATATCTTCTTGTTCTGAGAAGATAGATTCGATATCTGAGTCAGACGGAATATTGACACCTGGAAGTTCTTCGATTGCTTGGACCATCTTTGCAGATTTTGCCTGCTTGTGGGGACACCTTTTTGCAAAGTGACCCTTCTTTCCACATGCATAGCACCGAGTGCTTTTTGAGTCACGGGCGTGCTTCTTTTTGAAATAGCGGAATCTTTGTCTCTTTTTCTTTTTCCTATATCCATCATGAGACTTGCTTTTGCTTTTGAAAAAGGAACGGTAGTGATGTTTTTTCTTTGTCTTGCAGTGGCATTGTTCCTCATCTTTACACTTTATTTTCAGATTTGGACGCTTGCACATCTTTTCGTACGTGTGTCCTTCTTTCAGCATCCTTGAGAAAAATTGTTGAGTGGCACAAAGCTTGTCCAGGGACTGTAGTGCCATTTGCTGAATCTGACCCAATGTCAGTTCTCTGAAAGACCTATTGGTTGCATCAATCTTCCTTAGGAGTTCATCTTGAAGTTCTGTGGGAAGAGAGTTGATGTATACCTGCCTGAGGCTTTCATCTTGTGCACCATTAAGGGAATGATATCTGGATGCCATTCTTCTGTAATGTTTTTCAAGATCTTCTCTTTTTAATGAACAGTATCTCATTTCGAAGAATTCTTGACGTTCCCTTTTGTAATATTGCTGAACATCACCAAGAAATTCTCTAAATAGTATGCCTGTAATTGCATGTACATCAAATCGCAGTATTCTGATCTGCGTATATTCATCCAAAGACTGAAACCAATCTCTGAGAGACCCTGTAAATCTAGACACAAATTCTCTAACAATTTGTTCAACAGTTTGTTCTGATTTTGAAACTTGTAAATCTAACCAGACACTCATTTCTGAAATTCTGTTCCTCTATTTTTCTGGAGGGATATCATCAAGAGTAAACCAAGGACCATTGGTAGGTTTAGGAAGGTGTAGACCAGGTTGTTGTGGTGGGAACTGGTTTTCGTCTGGTGGTTCTTCCACTATAGGTGTCAGGCCAGTAGTGGATGATTCATCAGGTGGTTGGTGAGATGTGGATGATTTAGGAGGATCATTTTTGGATGCCATGAGCATCTTAGAAATGTTGGTATATTGTTTTTGTGTAGAGAACAGTGGTGTTTCTGGTTCAGTGTCTGACGAAGAATCTTCAGTACTGTATACTGAAGAACTAGTGGAGGACACAAGTGGTTCCTTGTGGGCAAGCATAGCAGGAGGATGAAATTGGGTTTCTGGTGCTTTACCTTTGTCTTTTGTGGGGGCTGAAGTTTTAGGTTTTGTTGGTTGAGGTGATTGTGCTAGAGAGATTTTTCTCAAAAGCATTCCTGTTGATTTGAAATACTTTGAGTCATCTGGTGGCGAATATGGTGGTGAATTAGACTGTGGAAAGATTAAGGAGGAGGAGTACGGGTAGGCCTTGGTATGTAGGTTGGTGGTGATACTGGTGGGATAGGAGTTGGTTGAGGAAGATAAAGAGAAAAATCTTTCTCCATTTAAATTTTTTGTTCTTTAAGTCTCCTGATCTCCTTTTCTTTTGTTCCAAAATCTGGACCAAAATATCCCTGGTCAATGTATTGCCTGAGAGCTGCATCTAGTTGTGAGATTCTGGACTGTAGATTTAAGTACAAGTCTCTGAACATTGAATCCATAGCTTGAAGTTTCTGATCAAACTGTGAGACATGTTTTTCTACTCGATCAATCTTTTCATCAATTCTCTGAAGAATTTTATTCTGAGATCTAGAGTTCTGAGTTTGCCAATTGAGCACCTGTTCAGTTTGTGACAGGTGATTTCCGGTTCCATCTGAATTGATCTGTGTTGTTTGGACAAACGGTTTAGATTCTGTGAAGTTTGTTGGATCTACTGTTGGCTGGAGATGAGGAAACTCTTCTTCATAACTTGGTTTGGATGCCATGAAAGCACATGGAATAGCTTGAAAATTATTAATTTTTTCTTTCTTTCTGGATTGTTGTTCCAGTTGAGAGCAAGCAAGTAAGTTTACTTCTCTTTCTGCAGTGAGCCAGCCTTCTTCTCGGAGGACACGCAGTCCTTCTTCATAAATGTCCAAAGGTTTTTTGGAATCTGAGTTTTTTATTCCAATCCAAGGGCTGTCTGGATCATCTGGACGATGCCTTTTCCTGTTGTTACAGGGACCTTTCCCATCATCTATATAGATGATGTCATCGTCTTCCCGTCTGCATGGACAATCTGGATCGCACATAGTTGGATCTACGTCCCAGATAAAATGTCCATTAACTTTGTCTGTGTAGACTGGTACCTCTGAACCTCTGAATTCATGGATAGGTGGATCTCCGGAGCCAATTTCTTCAGATTTGACTGGCTGGATCATGAGAGAATGAAACACAGGTGGCTGAGGATTTTGTCTATTCTGGATATGCTCATAAGTAGTTTTGATTGTACCATCTTGTTGCTGCTCATATTTGACATCTGTTGCAACGACAGGAGTGTTGTTGTCTTTGAACAACTTTTCATAACTTGTGATCCATTCAAGAGGCATGAGCTGTATGAGCTCTTCTCTGGAGATTTGTCGTGGCATCTGAACGATGGTAGGCACATCTTCTTCTCTTTCAGCAGTTATGAGTACTGTGGCATCATTACTGTGCATCGGAGATGGCAAGTTGATGGCATGATCCTGAAGTCGATATACGATTTGGTGATGGAGTGTTGCTGCATATGACGATGAAACTTGGGGAGCACCAATGATTTGGAGTTGGACTTTCAGTGTTTTGGAAAGATTTTTATCTTTCAAAGGGATGTTGAAGTTAGGAAAATATGTGAGAGAGATACTCCCAGCATGTAGGGAGGAGATACAAGTACCGATCACTGTGAGAGAGATACTCCCAGCATGTAGGGAGGAGATACAAGTACCGATCACCGCATGCTCATATTTAAGATAAGTAGTGTTTAAAACAGCAAGACGACAGATGGCTGGAATACCTTTCCTTCCATGGAGAGTGAGAATGATCCTAATGGTACCAAAGTGGATATGAGAATATCCTTCTTTGATCCATTGATCAATCATGGTCTAAGGGATTTCAAGATCAATATATTGTTCTTTTTCAGTGGCAGGAATGAGACATTTGTCTAGAGCAATGGTCTGAACATATTCTTTTACAGGAGGAGATCTGTGAGAGACTAGCTGGGTAACTCTTCTGACAAGAGATTTGTCTCGTCTAAAAACATATATTAATATGTTAATGTTAATATATTAACATTACCATATATTAATAAAACATATATTATATAATGTAACATTAACATTATATTAATATATGTTAATGTTAATATATTAATAATAACATTATTAACATAAATGAATATAATGTTAATATATTAACATTAGCATATATTAATATAACATATATTATATAATATAACATTTAATTATATTAATATATGTTAATTTATGTTAATATATTAACATTAACATATATGTTAATATATTAACACATTAACATAATGTTAATATATCATTAATGTAATGTTAATATAATTAATATAATGTTAATATATATGTTAATATATTAACATATACTAATATATCAACATATGTTAAACTAATGTTAATATATAGTTAATATAATGTTAAGATAATCAATACAATGTTAATATATTAACATTATACTATATAATGTTAATATATTAATATAAATCTATTAACATTATATTAATTATATATTAACATTATATTAATATATGGTCATATATTAATATAATAAACATATATTAACATTATATTAATATAATTATATTAATGTTAATATATGTTGATATTGTATGATATTATCATGATGATGATAATATAATGATCTTTTAAATATATAACAGTTAAAATATTATATATATATATATATAATCCTAAATAATATAAACATAATGATATAATATAATGAGTGCATATTAATATGTGATATGCGAATAATATATTATATTGGCATTATACAATAGTTAATTATAAATTTTAAATGATATAATATATTAATATTAATTTGTTTACTTAAATATTTTATAAACATTAAAATGATATATTAAGATAACACATATTTATAGTGAAAGTGTATTTATTATTACTAATATAATATGAATATAATGTAAATGATAAAATTAATATATAATATTTTTAAAATAATGATATCGTTTGTAATAAAATTATACGCTCCCTAATCTATATAATATATTTAAATACATCCGTATATAACGTTTTGTAAAAATAATTCACTTAAAGGGAAATAAAATGAACATTTAAATAGAAATAAATTCAACCCAAGTAAATATCGGTTTTTAGGGGTACATGAAAAACCGATATTGGTTTTTGAGGCCCATTTAAAAACCAATCCATACTTCGCGTGCAGGAAGAAGTGGTGGCATGTGGATCGGTTTTCGAGTATGTCTGGAAAACCTATACCGGTTTTTGAAGCCTCCTTAAAACCCGATCCACACTTAGCGTGCTGGAAAAAGTGATGGCAAGTGGATCAATTTTTCAGTAAGCCTGAAAAACCGAAAAATCGATCGGTGTACCTCAACAATTTGGGAAATCAAAGGCAAGTTGATCGTTTTTCATCGAGCCTGGAAAACCAATACCGATTTTCCAGGCTCAGTGAAAAACCGATTTTTGTGGTTCCGAGCTGATATGAAATGATACAAAAACAATAGAAATTGAATAATAATTTATACAGCTGTATTAGTACATAATTGAGTAATTAACATAAAAATGTTTTACATAACACATGCATAAACAAAATGTCAATCAATTGCTAATCATCATTTTCATCAGTACCCACTTCTGGATCGGGAGTAGGAAACCGTAATAGATATCGACGTTGATTGTGTCCAGTCTCATGACACAAGTGGCATCTTCGAGAGCGTGGCTCATTTTCAGTAGCATTTAAACTAGTTCCAACATCCGCACCCACGTCTGCGCTTGTCCCTTCACTGATAAAAGTTAGGGGGTTAGGGCAACGAAGACGGTTGTGTCCCCTCTGACCACATATTCCACACTTTTTTTTACGATGATCTTCCCCAGCTGAAGGAATCCGAACCTCCTTCGGCCTACCTGCTTGTCTTTTACCTTTCGGTGGTAATACAACCATACTTCTAACTTCCGCTGAAACATTCCAACTAGCCAATTTAGGACGAGATTAATCAGATGTACATATGCAGCTTTTAGCCACTCCACGCTATAGTACTGACTGCAAAGTGTATCACAACTGACGCCCTTAAACCTGACATATGTCAATAATTTAAGTATCATGCTATGACATGAAATACCAAAAAAAAACAATATATAATTACCATACCTGGCCACAGCACATGCATGAACACATGGCAACTGATCAAGGTTTCACTGCTTGCACATACATGTATGCTGTTAAACGTCAACCATCGCATCTCCTTTGCCATAATGTATGACACTGTAATAATACGGCTCTATAATGGGATATACACTACCTTCCGTGGATAAATCTTTTGCCAACATGATACGATCGTATGCAACGGTAATAACATACGTTGTGAGCTTCTCAGCAGCAACACGTCTATTATTAAACCATCTCTACAATACATTTCTTACATATTCATGTGCAGTTGTTATTAGCAAACGAAGTGCTTGCATCATGCAATTGTTGAGCGACTCTGCAATGTTGGTAGTCATCATTTCATATCTTCTTCTTGGACAATGTGCTCGTGACCACCTGCTCACTCCAGCCTTAACCAAAGCTCTATGTGTGGTCTGATGTAATGCACGTATTTCTTTCAATATTCTATTGCATTCATCAAGCACATAACAATATGCTGCATTGTAAAATGCATTTTCCACATCTGAACGCTTTTTACACTGTTGCTTAAGGTTTTGCCACAAGTGGAAAAAACATAACATATGTGGGACTTCAGGAAAAGCTACTTTCATCCCATTCGATATGCTCTTATGACGATCCGATACGATCAGTAAATCGTTTGACACCCCAATTGCTCCTCTCAATATTTTTAGGAACCAAGTCCACGAATTGTCCGACTCTCCGTCAGCAAATCCAAAAGCGATGGGATAAATCATCTCCAACCCATCTTTGCACGCAGCAAAAAAAATCACTCCTTTATATTCACCTTTTAAATGAGTGACATCAATAGCAACAACTGGTCTTATGTAAGATCGAAAACCCTCAATGGAAGCTCCAAGTGCAACGAAGGAATACAAGAACCAGTTGTTTTCATCTCTCTTAATTGATGTCATTATGTCGGGGTTTGAAAGTTTTAACATCTCAAAGTATGACAAAAGTTGTTGATATGATTCATCCGCTTGCCCATATGCTAGTTTCTTTGCATATTGTAAAGCCTTCCAAGCTTTACTATATAAGATTTGCACTCCATATTGTTCTAGCATTTCTCCAACTAAACAATTAGGTGTATAAAGATCTCTTTCCACCTTTCCTGCATACAATTTTCCGATCACAATAGCCTTTACACTCTTCATATGTGATTCCATGACTGTCTGACGACACGTGTATTTCGCTACATACTTCAACACAAACCACATTGAACAACCCTTTCTGCATCTTGCACGAACAATAAAGCTACAAGTTTTATCTTTACAACCGACTTCAAATCGCTCCATGTCCGAACGTCTAACCCGATATTTAAACTTAGCTTTCAGAGCATATTCGTCAATAGCTATAGTCATTTCTTCTTTACTAGTAAAGAATGCTCTTTATACAACGTACCACGTTGGTAAACGGTTGACGTAGCGCTTGAAGTAGCTTCAATGTCCCCCAATTCTACACCAGGAACAATCCAGTATGGTTGTGAAGGATTGTTCTGAAATTGTAAACTTGAAAATCTTATTTCTGGAAACTCTTCTTCTTCTTCTTCTACAACATCATCAAATCGAGTTTCCTCTTCATCACTATCTTTGGTTTGCTCTTCATCACTATCCCGTATTCTATCACCATTATCATCTGTGTCCTCATCTTCATCATCAATATCATAATTCATATAGTCATCATTAACGTCATGAATGGGACTTTCAACCGATGTAAATGGGGTGACAGAAGTATCAACTTGATTGCTCTCAATACTTGAAGTGAGATAAAAATGACTTTCAACCATATGTGGATTTACTGGTCTATCCATATTTGCTTCGTCATGTCTTATATCTGGTTTTGAATCAGTGACAAATGGATGAACGGTACGTCTACTAACCCCAGCTCCAAAATCTCTGGCAATCTTATCGATATAAATCTCTTTAACATCAATATTTTTTATTGTCATCAAACCAACAACACCAAGATCGGACATGATACGTATATTTTTAACCTGACCATTTGTCGTACTTTATAGTAAATAATATATACGGATATCTCATCTTCTTCTATCAATAGCAGCCTCTCTGTATACAACGCCCACCAATGATGAAAAACTACTATTTTTATGGACCCCACACATGATCGACTCCTCTCCAATATAATTACATCCATTTCACTCTCCGTCAAAGTTGATTACAACAGTCTCTTAAGCCATTCTTGTAACATTCAAAGCAAATAATAATTAAATCTTATTTCAATAGGGTAATATTACAAAATATAATCATATCAAATCATATTCAATACATAGCAACACAAACATATAAAAAACCATGAAAAAAGTGCTAAATTTGGTTTTTCAGTGAAGTTATCGGTTTTTCATTCTCTCAAAAATCATAAAAACCTTAATTCGGTTTTTTAGTGTTTTTCACCCACAGTAGATGAAAAACCGATCCACTGAAAAACCAGGGGATCAGTTTTTCAGAGCCTAAAAAACCGATCCCACCGAAAAACCGTCACAATTCTGTAATCGGTTTTCCACTTTATCGATCACGAAAAACCGATTTCGTAGCAGATTTTGCAGATTTCGTCGCACATTTCAGACAATTTTAGATCTCACAACCAAATCATTCTTATAGTCTTTTAGCTAGCAATATGAACAAAAAAAAACCCAAAAACCAACAAAAAAAACTCATACATTACCTTTTAAACTCAAATGCAAGAAAAATCTTCAAAACCTTTAACAGTGTAAACCTTCAATGGATCAAAAAACTTCAACGGATGAAGAAGCTCGAATAAATAATCCTCTCAATAATTGTTTTTCAGCTGCAATGGATATCAAAAATTATTGGTAACCATTGATGGAGAAGATAGAAAAGGGAGGATATTGTTAGGATGAAGAAAGTTATTTTTGTAATTTCATATTTAGGTATTTTAGTGATTTTAACTTAAGGGTATTTTGGTAATCTTAGGTATACAATGAAAATAGTTTATTTGAGAGATTAAAAACAAATTTTTTTAAATAGCTTGGTAAAAACAAAAATTTTCTTTTGATTTGGGTAAAAACTATAAATTTCTCTATTTATTATTGATCGACTTTTGGTGTTACATAGATATAATTTAAGATGTTTAGTAATGCCTCATTTTTTTTTTTTTAATTTAAGTAATGCCTCACTTTTGATTTAATAATGCTCTTTTATTTTGATCTTATTTATAATAGATATCAATTATAATTTCAAAAATAATGTTTCCTAATCCTGTCCGCCAGCCACCAACTCAATTAATTTATTAGTCAATGATGGAGGCTGCTGTCTCATTTCCTAACAGTTCTTCCTATTTGTCCTCACGTCAACCTGAATGAGAGAAAACACCACATGATGTTTCCTTGCAGCTTTCCCTCGTACCTTTCTGCTGAGTTTCTTTTGCTTCAATTTCGCATCTACAGTCTAAATTTCCTCATTTTAGTTCAACTCTCTTCACCTTTTCTCTTCTCTAAAGCAATTTTCCTGTAGTAAGTTGGCACTTTAACTTTCTAGTTTGATCATTCACACTTGAACTTTCTATACATTTTCTCTTACAATAATATATCATTTGTAAAATATGAAAGAATAATTTATATTTCACTATATTTTGAATGTACAAAATAGAGTCTATTCATAGGCCAAGAAGGAAAACAAAAAGGGCAAGAAAATAAACTATATATAGAAATAAAATCATATATTATATGTATGAAAAAGATTGACCTGATTGATATAAGTGATTGACTTGTTTTGTCAACCCCTAGTCTTGAATTATAACCTCTTAGTGTTAAAAGAGAGATTAGAGAGTTAAAATCAATCTCTACAGTAAATAAATTGAACTTCATGACCTTAGAGATTTATTAATTCAAGAGTATGACAAAATTCGTCAACTATAAAGATTTAAGTAGCATTTTAATAAAATCCAAGTGAGGGAATTGAGAATTTTAGTCAACGATGAGTCGAATTAAAATTTAATAAAAAGAAAGAGTCAAGTGGTCAATAGGACAAACTTGACGATTAAAATAAATTTTAACGAGACGAACGATTAAATCGAATAGAAACGAAAGAGACACGGGAGAACATCGAGGGGTGTGGCCATGAAAAAGTAACAAGACAATGAGGTGGGAGTAAAATTAAAAAGAGTTGGGGCATGATGTAATTAAGAAAAGTTTGACTAGTATATATACAACCATTAGCTGGAATTTATTTCAGCAAACACAAAGAAATCAGTCATCAGCCGAGAAAAAGAAAGAAGCTTCGCGAGAATTCCAGCCGCGATCGTGAGAGAGAGACCGAAATGAAGGGATAGAAGAAGAGAAGAAGAGATCATAAGAAGAAGAAACAACCAGCAGCAGCAGAAGAAAGCAAAGTAGCTGCTGGTCGTGCAAGAAGGCAGCAAAGTGCAGCCCAAAAACAGATTCGCGCAGCACACTGGAACCAGAGCAGAGCAGCTCGCGTGAAGGAAGCTGCTGGCCGTGAACTGCAGCAGCTGGGCAGCAAGGAAAGGAGAGGAGGAAAAGACACGAAGGAGAAGACGCCACGAGCAACTGCTAGTTGTGGAGGACGCGAGCAGAAACGCGAACAGACCAGACGCGAGCAGAACAGGCGTGAACTGCAGGGGCTGGTTGGCCAGGAAAGAGAAGAGAAGCAAAACCCATCCAAGCTGCCTTCCATCCCTGAAATCCTCCTTCTAAGACCCCTCTCAAGCTCTTCTTACTTCTTAAAGTCATAAACCAAGTAAGAAATCAGATTATTCACCCTTTTTCTTGCTGAAAATTTCAATAGTGTTGCTGAAAATTTTGAGCAGAATTTTAATGCTTGTGTTGGACAATTTGTTCTTCAAACTTTGATAGAATCTTAGGTAATTGAAATAGAGACTTGAATGATGAATTGTTGGGTGTAATTGATGCCATAAAAGTGTACATATGGGCTGCTATATATATTAATCAAAACTGAAACAGAAAGTTCTGTTTCAAGCACACCAAGTATATGATATAAGGTTTGAGTGAAGTTTGAGCATTTAAATGATCAAGTTAGGTTTATGTATGTATTAAAGACTTGAAGAGGAGTAGATAAGCTTTGAGAGTAGTTGATTTAGAGCCCAAGTTTCAGCATAAAAGAGGTTAGAAAAGTTAGAGAATTGTTAGAGTTGCAAAAAGGGGTAGTTATGAGCAAATGGGTGATTCCCGAGCTCAAATTTTGAGCTCTAGAAAACCTAACCATATTTGACTTATTTGGGAGTGTTCTACACCTCAAATGATGCCTAGGAACTATAGAAAATCATAGGTTTTGGAACGGATCGAATCCGAAAAAAATTGTGCAAGTTATGCACAAAATAATGCCGTTAGAACTATAAGAAGTGAAACGGTTATCCTAATGAAATTTTTAGTGCCTGAAATGAGTTTGGTTGATCATTATTAGTTAAATGAGGCTTAGCTATGGAAGAAAAACTAGCATCGCTAATCCGAAATGAAAAAGTATACAAAAGGCACACTAAAAGTGCCCGAAAATGTCCGAAACCGGGCGTTTTCCTTAGATTTGACCTAACAAACGGTAATATTTTCCAACGAAATTTTACGTGTGACTGGAATATGAGATAAGTGAACCGTAGGAAAAAGAACGAAGGAAAACGGAGCCCCGAGCAGCGCGTCGCAATACGTTCTGTTAAGGGTTGTCAATGTTGCTTAAAAATGTGATTTTTCGTTTTAGACCTCTAACAAGTAAACGGACCGAGTGGGGATATCCCTAGGGGTCCAAAAAAACTGAAACTTTTACATAAAAATCGGAATTAGAGAGTCTCGGTTGAGTAGAAACAAGTTTTGGAGCTATATAAAGAAAAATGACTATAGTTGAGAAATTCTAACTTATAGTTGAGAATTGAGTTTTGTTATTAATAATGATGAGAAAATGTTGTGTAGGTGAAGAGTGAGACACCGAGGCTTCTGAGACTCATCAAGACGCTTGACGTGGCTTCGAGGTAAGTGGTTCGCCACTTATGAGTGCTTAAATTCTATATCAATTCATGATTATTCGTAATGGATATTGTAACTAAATAAGAAATGAAAATGAAAATGAAAATGATTTTCAATGTTAATGTTCAAGTTAAGCATATAGATTCCTATGGAATCTATATTATACTAGAAACTAATACTAAGTTGTTATAGAAAGAGTAAAATGAGAAAGTTTTCAGAGGATGTAAAACTAGTGAATTTTGTGCTTTTGCACTTGAAGAAATTTATTATAAAACCCATGTATATGCTTTAAGAGTTTATGAGAGTTAGCGCTACGTGACGACGCAGAAAATTCCGTCCGTAGTCACTCAGAGTATAGAGAAATTAGCACTACGAGACGACGCAGAAAATTCTGTCCGTAGTTGCTTAGTTTCCTAGAAAATATAAGCGCTACGTTGCGATGTAGAAAATTCCGCACGTAGTTAGTTAATTGACCGTTAGCACTACGAAACGATACAGTAAATTCCGCTCGTAGTTGCCTAGAGTTTTAGCACTACACTTGCGATGCAAAAAATCTCGCATTGTAGCTTCTCAGTGATAAGATTTAGCGCCCTACGTACGATGCAGTAAATTCCGTAACGTAGTGGTTGAGATACCTTAGTAAACTTCATATTGGCGTTAGTTTTAATCGCCCGTGATGGTTAGAATGTTTAAAGGATATACATGGGGGTTTTGAAAGAAATCATAAAACAAATGGTAAATTGTCATGTTAGTGTATGTGATATTATATCTTCGTTGCACTAACTTGTTTATTTTGTAGCTATTTATATTTCATTGTGTGCCACCGCGGACGACAGGACGACATCATTTTGTTGTGTATATATAGGTGGGCGATTCATGAAATGTGATGATGTAAAACTTTATGTATGAGATAGATATGTAATTGAGAAACAAATATTCATATTTTGAAATTGTATATTTGTAAATATTCATGCATTTTCTATACATGATGCATCTAGATATATTTTACATGAGTTCGTACTTATAAATTGAGAATTGGGTGTTGATTATTGCATGTTTGGGAATAAAGAAGTTGGGAGGAATTAAGGTTTTAGTCGAAGTGTAAATTTCTTGACAGGTAAATTTTGGTTTATCAAAATGCAGTCGTTATGTTACCGAAAATTTTATAAAAATATTTGAAATAGAATTGAGAAAAATTTTATCACTCCTAACTAGTTTAAAAGAAAACTGAATTTTTGAGTTTAAACGAGTAAACCGGTTGAAGAAAGTTAGGGTTCGCTTCTCGAATTTCTTCAATCCTACAAGTCGGTTCGATAAGTCCATTGAAGTGTTCGACAGGATCTTCCAGACAAGAGCATAGATAAGGTCTGAAAAGGGTCCTGTCATGTTTAATATGTTAACATTAAGCCATTGACTATGGAAATGACATGTTTAATATATATCGTCAACTATGACCAACGACTGATTGATTTGGATAGGTTTGAGAGAAACACTTTTGGATTGGGGTGAAAATTTTCCGTTATTAGTAATCTGAGGACAATCTTGATTGTAATACTTTGGTCTAATTTTATGGTAATACTCATAGCGTTTTATAAGACCATAAAGAAGGCCATGTCCTAAGAGCTTGCAATAAGCAAATCGATTTTTTTCCACAGATTCTTCATAAGGAAGCCTGATAAAATGAGTAAACTCAAGAATCGAATAAGTCCAATGTTAAAACAGAAGCTCAAAAGTAATTAATGAACTCACAAACCCAATTCAATAGAGTCACAGTTAAGCGAAGCCCAAATGAGTAGCAAAAGTCTAAATAATAGATAGCCCAAAATATTTCGTGATAATAGATAAGAAGCAACAAATAGAGACAATGATGCAAATCGGGGAATCTCCAATAGTTTAGAGAGATGTCATAGCCCAAGAGCCAAGTAAATCATAAAAGCCCAATAAACAAGGTACTTGGCCACCTAAGTAGCCACATGCCACAAGCAAATTGAAGCAGAACAGCCAAGTAACAAACCCAAAAAAAATAAGCGAAATCAGTGAGTGAAAAGGCCAAGCAATGAATAGCGGGAGAAGCGGCTAGAAACAGATTGAGAAATCAGTCCAGATACAGGCGATCAAAAAAGGCCGAACAGTAAAACACAATAGACCAGGAATTTTTTTTTTTTTTTAAATATTACAATGGACCAGGTTGATGCAGCGAAACAGCAACGGCAATGTGTGACGGTTGGACAGCGCTGTGATTTAGCAGCGATAGCGGTGGCAGCAGCAGAACAACGGCGAAAATAGACCAAATAAGTACGGTGAAACAGCTGAACAGTGGCAGGTTGATGTGCTGTGATTGAGCATTGATGATTGGTCCGGCAGCACGCAGACCAGCTACTGCACTTAGTGGTCACCACGGTGGTGCGATGCGAAAACAGTGGCGGAGAACAGAGGCAGTGACAACGCTGCGATAGGACTGAAAACACGGACCAAAACCAGTTCAAAAGGGCGGTGATGCAGCGGCGGTGTGATGCGATGAGAGACCAGCAGAGCAGTGTGATTCGGTGCAGTGGCAGTGGTGCAGCGACAGACCACCGGTGCAGTGACGACGATGCAGAAGCGTGCGATGGAGAGAACGGTGTGATTCGGTGGGTTACAGTAGCGGTTGGTCTGAGTTGTTGTGATATTTTGTTTTGGATGCAGCGGCGGTGTTTGGATGATGCAGGTGGTGGGTGAAGCTGCAGAACAGAGATGGTGTTTTGTTTGGAGTGGTGTTTAGTTAATGCAGATGGTGAGTGTAATGACCGGCAGTGTCTGGTAAAAACTTTCAAACCTCTAAGCTCTGATTACATGTAAAATATGAAGAAATACTACTATATTTTCAAAATAGGGTCTATTTATAGGCCAAGAAGGAAAACAAAGAAGGCAAGAAAATAATCTATAATGGAAACAAAATCATATATTATATGTATGGAAAAGATTGATCTGATTGATACAAGCGATCGACTTGCTTTATATGTGAACATCATTTTTCCCATTCGTAGCTTAATTTCATTCATTTTCCGAGTTCTGCTTTGATCGGCATACTTCCTGTTTGAAAAAAAAGAAAAAAAAATTCCACACTTTCTCTTCTCTACTTTGTTTTCACTGTTGCAAGCTAAATTTCCTTATTTTCTGTCATTTTCCACATTGAAAAGCCAAAATACTTCATCCCCAGTTCAACTTTCCGCAGATTTTCTCCACTTGATTTCCCATATTTCCTTTTCTGTTTGTCTGTGAAGGTCTCTGAGTAGTTTCATTTTTCAGGTTGGTCCACTTTCTTTTATTTTTATTTTCATTTATTTATTATTATTTTATTTTTTTTTGAAATGCACTTTCTTTTATTCTTGTCCAGAATTTCTCTTCTCTAAAGCATTTGTTTCCTTGTCATAAGCTATATTTATACATTTTGATTTCAACTTTTTGCAGATATTCCTTGTAAAGAAAGCATATGTCTATCCTTGGGGAGACTGTTCTAACTGCATCTGCTCAGTTGCTGCTCAACAAGTTGGCTTCATCAGAACTGCTGAGTTTTGCTCGCCAAGAGCAAATCGATGCTGATCTCAAGAAGTGGAAGAATATACTGATGAAGATCTATGCTGTTCTTGAGGATGCAGAAGAAAAGCAGATGACAAACCGATTTGTGAAGAAATGGCTTGTTGATCTCAAAAACTTGGCTTATGATGTAGAAGACATATTGGATGAATTTTCCACTAAAGCTTTGGAGACCTGAGTCAAGCACAAGTAACGTATGCAAGCTCATTCCAACTTGTTCTACTAGTGTTAACCCATGATTTGTAAAGTTCAATGTCAAGATGGGATCCGAAATTAAGAAGATTACAGAGAGGTTGCTAGGGATTGTAGGACAGAAAAACAACCTGCAATTGCTAGAGATTGTAGCACAGAAAACAACCTGCAATTGCTAGATAGCTCAGAAGGGAGGTCCAACAAGGTCAGAGATCTAATACTGCCTACAACCTCTTTGACTGAAGCTCACATTTATGGAAGGGAAAAAGATCAAAAGGCAATAGTTGAATTGCTGTTAAAGGATGATAGTAATGAAGAAAAAGTTTCTGTTATTCCTATTGTAGGTATTGGCAGAGTGGGCAAGACAACTCTTGCTCAAATGTCTGTAACGATGATAGAGTCAAAAGTCATTTTGATCTTCAAGCGCGGGCTTGTATTTCTGATGATTTTGATGTCGTCAATGTGACAAAAACAATTCTGCAATCCGTGAGTTCAAGTCGTGGTGATTCTAGTGATCTAAACCAACTTCAAGTCAAACTAAATGATCGACTTTCTAACAAAAAATTCTGTTTTGTCCTAGATGAGATATGGAATGAGCATTATAATAAATGGACTGCTTTCTTCCGTCCATTTAGAGTTGGCTCTATAAGAAGTAAGATTATAGTCACAACTCATAGTGACTATGTATCATCAATGGTAGGCACTCTTCCAACTTATTGTCATTTCATGATTGTTTGTCAATATTTGCTCATCATTCTTTGGGAAGAAAAGATTTTAGTGAGCACGTAGACTTGAAGGAAATTGGTGAGAAGATAGTGAGTAAATGCAAAGGATTGCCTTTAGCCGTGAAGACTATTGGTGGCCTCTTACGTTGTAAAGTTAATCGAGATGATTGGAACATGTGTTAAATAGCAAAATATGGAATTTGCTAGCAGAGAGAAGTGATATTTTACTGGCACTTAGATTAAGCTATCATTATTTGCCTCCACATTGGAAACGGTGTTTTGCATATTGTTCGTTGTTGCCAAAAGGCTATGAATTACAGAAGAGAGATGATATTATTGTGGATGGCTGAGGGTGTTTTGCAACAAGAAAGTAATGAAGTTCAAATGGAGGATTTAGGTGATGATTATTTCGAGGAACTACAGTCTAGATTATTTTTTAAACAATCGAGCAATAATACCAGAAGGTATGTTATGCATACAGTGTTAGAGGTGCAGACAGTGGCATTAAAATGTTTGAGATCTTTTATGGTGTCAAATCATGGCAATTGAACTTACAATGGTGGTTTATATGATTGAGTAAAAATGCTCCAGCCTTTCAATGATTTCAAACATTTACGAACGTTTATACAGTTTAAGACACTTTTTTGTCGATTTAATTTTGACATTCTCAATAGTTTAACTAAACTACAATGCTTAAGAGCCTTTTCTTTGGCTGGACATATCATCAGTAAATTACCAGATTCAGTTGGTGATTCGAAACATTTATGATACCTTAATCTTTCTCACATTGGAATACAATTTCTACCGAAGTCAGTTAGTAGACATTATAATTTACAAACACTTGTTTTAATGGGAGGTAGTTGAGGGAATTGTGTCCAAACATGGAGAACCTAATCAACCTTCGTTATCTTAATCTCGCATTTACTAAGCTGGAAGGTATGCCTGTGAATATTGTCAAATTAACTAGACTTCAAACACTGACGGATTTTGTTGTAACAGTACTTTCTTTGGATTAAAAGAATTGAAGTTCTTGAAGCATTTACAGAGGAGGCTCACAATTTCAGGTTTGGAGAATGTAAATGATGCTATGGATGCCAAAGAGGCTGACTTAAATGGCAAGAGGGACCTTAAGGAAAACTTTGGGATGGGGTGGGGATTCAAGGAGGGAAGAAATTCAAACACAGGTGCTTAAAATGCTGCGGCCTTATCAAAAGCTTGAAGAGCTTAACATCAGTGGCTATGGTGGCAGGATATTTCCTTCTTGATTAGTAGATACTTCATTCTCAAATTTAGTACTCCTAACATTCGAAAATTGTGGCAGTTGTATTATCTTGCCAGACAACTACCATCATTATAGAAACTTGTTATCCAAAGAATGGCTCGTATAAAGATGGTAGGTCAGGATTTCTATGGAAATGGTTGTTTAAGTCCTTTTCCATCACTGGAGATTCTTCATTTTGCCGATATGCAAGAATGGGAAGACTGGATTTCTGATCAGTTTAATCATGAAGTTGAAGTTTTTCCTTGGCTGCAAGAGCTTTCTATTGAAGCATGTCCTAAAGTGCAAGGAAAATTGCCAGAACATCTTCCTTCTCTGAAAAGGCTCGTCATTCTCAGATGTGAGCAATTGCAGGTGTCCATTCACAGTCTTCCAGTGGGCTGCTGGTTTGAAATTGATGGATGCAAACAGGTGCAGTGAAGTAATACTGTTGGCCTCAGCTCACTGAATCCTGCAGTTTTTCAATATATTTCTGGCTACATATTTCTAATAAACCGTTGTAAACAAAGTCTATCTGATATTGAAGAAGACCTACAGCATCAAGGTTTGCCTAACAGATGTCAGTATCTGATGTTGAAGGACTGTGTGTGCCTTGAGAAATTACCTCAAGCTCTGCAAAATCTCAGCTTCCTAAAGAAGCTATGCATTGAAAGCTGCTCTGATGTGGTTTCCTGTCCAGACATTGGTCTACCTTCCCAATTGAACAGTACTCATATTATATCATGCGATGCTCTGCAATCTCTCCCCAGTTCGTGGATGGACATTAAATCTCTTGAACAATTACTTATTGCAAGTTGTAAATCTTTTACGTATATCGCAAGAGACCAATTACCTCCAAATCTAAAAACGTTGATAATTAATAATTACTGACTTTGATGCAAGTGGAGGAGAACAATTTACAATCTTCAACGTCTGGTATTGGTATTTGTCCATCTACCACACCATCGTTACAAAAGGCGAGTTACCTGACATGCTTGAGTATGTCAGCATTTACCGTTGCTCAAATCTTGTATCATGGTCTTCAAGTGGTAATCTGCCAAAAGCTCTTAAAGTCCTTAGAATCTACCATTGTTCACAGCTGGAGTTAATAACAGGAAGATTGTCATAATAATACATTGCTTAACCACCTTGAAACTATTGAGATTTATGATTGGCCAGGAATTGTCTTCTTTTTAGGAGGTCTGCGACTACCAAACTTATGGAAATTCAAACTAAAAAATTGTGAGAAACTGGAGGCGCTCCCCAGCAATGTGCACCAACTCGACCAACTTCAAGAGCTTACACTATGGGGTTGTTCAAGCCTTGTTTCTTTTCCGGAGGAAGGGTTGTCTTCCACAAACTTGGCAAGTTTACATATATACAGCTGTGAGAAACTAGAGGCCCTTACCAACCGTATGCAGAATCTCATCTCTCTTGGAGAATTATGGATACACAATTGTCCAAACATCAAATCCTTCCTGGAAGATGGCTTCCCCAATCCCAACTAGCCGTGCATTACTTAGTATTTCAAATCTCAAAATCTTTGAGCCACTGTTCAGGTGGGGTTCACACAAACTCACCTCTCTTACAGAACTCTACATTAAAGGATGGTCAGATGTGGTATCTTTTGCTCTGCAGGAGACAGGAATCATGCTTCCAACCTCTCTAACCAACTTGGAAATTATAGATTTTCCAAATCTGAAAAGCCTTTCATTCATCATTCAAAATCTCAATTCCTTGGAATAGCTATTGCTCTTGAAATGTCCTAAGCTCAAATTATTTCCAGAGAAGGGCCTGCCTATCTCACTCTTAAGCTTATATATCCTTGAATGTCCTCTGCTAAAACAAAAGTGCGAGAGAGGACAATATTGGAACTTGATTGCCTACATACCTGAAATTAACATGAATTAATGGCTGTTATGGACTGGCAGGGAAGACAGGGATTTCAACCCATTTGATTTCCACAAATCTCCAGGTATATGTATCAATTCCAAACTGAGAAGGCTTTCAACATTAAGATTTTAGTTTTAATCTCTGATTCTTATTCAATTTGCAACTCGTCTATCCCAACTGCCACTGTTGTATTTTTACACAAACTCCACTTGTTTATCACCAAGAAGGTAACAATTCCTTCACAAGCCCATATCGAAGGTAAACTTCTTGAAATATTTATCAATTAGTGAAGATTTTATGAATTCATGTGCATCTCTTTGTTTGTTCTTTTCTTCTTTTTTTCTTTTCTCCTTTTGAATTTTACTGGTATTTGAAAATGAACATTTAATTGGCATTAAAATCTTTTGTTCAGTGTTTTGCATAGTTGTCTGCAGTGTTTGGTTGTCAAGAAACAGAACAAAGCAGAACAATGAAGATAAATCAGATCAAATGTGAAATAAGTGAAACCATTTGATACTAGAGTTGTCTGTTCTTTGTTACTTTCAGGAATTAGTTGGCTACGGTCTCAATCTGAAACTATGAGATTTGGTGGTGATAGTCAACAAAAAACATAGAACCAAAGAATGGAGAAAGAGGGACCTGGGACAGGAACAAAATGCAGCAGTCCAATCTTTTCTGTAGCTTGCCTTTCTTGCTTCGAAATCTTCAAAATCTCCTCCAATGGAGTTATTGTGTTCTCCAAGGCTGAATTGAAAGCTGCATTGTGATCAGAGGCAAATGAATTTGGTGTTTGCTTTTGGAAGGCGCTTCACAGTCGCACACTGCTCTTTCAAGGCAGCATTAGTCAATGCGTACTTTTTTATGGAGGATGACAAATTATCAGTAGTTATGCACAAACAGTGAGAAGGCGTATTGTTTTCACCAGAGTTGACACAAGCTATAATATTGTTTTAGCTACTTGATCAACTATGTCCTGAAGAAGGTTTCGAGTATGTACTATTTCATTGTATTCAAGAGTATTGAATTTTGAAATCAATTTCCTGATAAATTACTTTGCTTATCATTTGCAGAATACAAGAGGTGTGACAAGACCATGGTTATTCAGTATCCAGCCCTTTGAAACTCTAGCTACTCTACTTGCAGGGAATATGCTGCAGAAAATTGTGCATCAAGGTTGCGGTATTCAATTGGTGTGTGGCCAGTTGCAGGGTAAATTTTTCATCTTCACATATTCTTATTTGTATTTAAGTGATTGTTGTATCACTAACATCATTGTAGTAACTGTAATTGATGATTGTGTATTTGACTTCCCTCTACAATAAGTGAGTTTTAAATGTTCACTGTTGTTCGTGAAGGACCAATTTGTATAAAAGTTTCAAAGGTAGTTCTTATATGTTTTAATAGGCAAGTTCGGAAAGGTACTTGAACTAGACCAGGAAATGGAGGTCTTCCTGTCTGGACTTTAGAGGGTGTTGTCTCTAATTCCCAACAACAAAGGAATGCTTACAGGTAAATTCAACACGGCCCTCTTGTTATAATTGAGAAAGGAACTTCCAGTTATAATATTAGCTGATGTGATGCTTGCTTCAATTGAGTCGTACGTTCCAGCTCTAAGAGTTATGCCATGTAAAACATCACTTTGTTCCCTTCTGACTATTTGTGTATTGAATATACTTGAATGAATTGAAACTAGATTCTAGAGAAAACCAGAATAAATATTGAGAGAAAATATTGAAACAACTCTTGTAGAGAAAAATCATTCTATTTCATACAATAGAATACAACTGTACAAGTCTTTATATAGTCAGTATGGGTAGTTCAACTAATTAGGACTCTTAGACATTCTATAACATCTAGATGTCTCCATCTGATTGGCTCTGGAAGCTGCCACTACTGACAAGGCATAACTGCCTAACCAACTTTCCCACCAAGACTTCATCTTCAGCTGACAATGCTCTGCCGTATGATCCTCTGCAGCTGATCTACCATAAGCTGCTGTTCTTTTTCAACTGAAACCTCCTTGATGCACTAGGTGCTCACTGCCCTGATTCTTACTCTGTTCAACACAGACCTCCTACATATTTTCATTCTGTCCAAAACTTGGCCGGCATGGAAGCTTGAAATAGAAGACTCAGACCTGTCTCCACAATATGTCAAAGCTTCCTCTCAATGGAACCATTTTGCTCATGAGTATAGGGACAGCTGTGTCTAAATTGTATCCCATAGGCAGTCAGGAAAGGTGTCAGAACCAGGAACTCTTCTGCATTTTCTGTGCGAACAGTCTTAATCTTAAAAGAGAATTGTAGCACAACTTGTGACTTGAATTGCTGAAAGATTCTAGGTACTTCACTCTTTGTTTTCAATAAGAATATCCAAGTATACCGGGTAAATGCATCCAAAAAACTAACATAGTATTTAAACCCATTTGATGAGAGAATAGGTGCAGGACCCCACACATCAGCTATGACCAATTCTAGTTGCTGAGAGTAAGTGGTTGTAGAGGTTGTAAATGGCTGAGTTTGTGATTTACGTATCTGACAATCATGGCAAACAAAGTACTAGAACTAGATGCAGAAACTTTTCATTTATTCATGATGGTAGTTACAATGGTGGAGGTGGGATGACCCAGCCTCGTATGCCACATAAGTGATGTAGGATTGTTTTCTAAGCACAAATTATTGAATTTGGTAACATTATCTTTACAAGAACCCGAAATATTCAAACTAGAAAATGAAAGACTACAAGTTTTAGGACTTGAAATTATAGAGTTACTGTTGGATGATGCAGAATGCACTATACTTTGAGTTTGTCCACTTGAAAACTTCTCAGCATTGTTTGAGGTGAGAAGTGGCAAATCAAAAACATATAGGCCATTCTCAAGGACCCCTTGAAGAAGCACCTTCTTCGTAGCTTGGTCTTTCACAAAGCAAACAGAGGGGTGAAATTCAAGGAAAACCTTCTTGTCACTAACAAATTTTGAGACACTCATTAGATTCTTAGTAATGTTATGTGCAAAATAGTCTTAAGTAAAAAGGTGTGCTTATCATGAGAAAAAGTATTAGGTCCTAGAACAGATAGCCAGACCTGCTCCATTGCCCATGAAAATTCTCTCCTTGCCTTGATACTCAGTTCGGTTAAGAAGATTTGCAACATCAGGTGCACAATGATCAGTAGCTCCACTGTCAGGATACTACTGAGAGCTTGCAATTGAATTTGTCTCAGGTCCAGCAACCATAGTTGTCATGTGTCCAGTTGAAGCATTTCCATTTCCTCCATCGGACTGATTGTTATATTGAGGTTGAAATGACTGATCAAACCTATAGTAGCACTTCAATGCTCCATGACCTGGTCGATAACATATCTGGCAGGGTGGTCAACTATTGTTGTTTCTACCTCTGCCTCGACCTCTTCTTCCTGAATTATGATTATTTCCTTGACCCGAATATCTATCTTCTATACTATTATAGTTAGTACTTCCACTTCCTGTAGATATCCTTCCTGAATTCATTGCATTATTGTTGCTACCTTTCTTGTTCACAGCCAAATTGACACTCAAAGACTCAACCTGAGAATGCATCTCTAGTCTTGCTTCATGAGTTAATAATGAAGCTGTAATTTCAGGCATGGATAGACTGCCAGGCATTGAGGTTATTGGTATGACAGAAGAGTCATACTCTGGACCTAATCCACTCAATACATTCATGACTTTATCTTCTTCACTCATCACATGACCAGTGAAAGATACTGCATCAATGATACCCTTCATTTTCATTCAGTACTCTGACATTGAAGATCCCCCTTTCTTCAATGTCAGCAACTTGAGTTGCGTTGCATTAGCTCTAGATTGCAAAGCAAACAACCATTCTATGCTAGTCCAGGCTTTACAAGCAGTGACATTCAGGGAGTATTTCTTGACTCATTGATGATAACAAACAACATCGCAAAATTTGGTCTTCTTGTTCCTAATTTAGATAGGCATCACTAATGGAACTTTGTTCATTCAATCTATTTGGAGCAGAAATCAAAGGATCAAGGAAATCAGGACAAGCGATTACCTTTAATGGCTGCAAGCACTTGTCTCTACAAAAGGAAGTTGTTATGATCTAGCTTCGCTGTCAACTCAAGCTTCGTCGGTGTGAGAACCGCCATTGTTGAACAAGTGAGTAGTGTTAAAAGCTCCAGAGTTAGCAGCAGAAGCATGGTATTTGAGTGCTCTGATACCATATTTGTGTATTGAATATACTTGAATGAAATGAAACCAGATTCTAGAGAAACCAGAACAAATATTGAGAGAAAATGTTGAAACAACTCTTGGAGAAAAAATATTCTATTTCATACAATAGAATACAACTGTACAAGTCTTTATATAGTCAGCATAGGTTGTTCAACTAATTAGGACTCTTAGATATTCTAGAACATCTAGATGTCTCCATCTGATTGGCTCTGGAAGCTGCCACTGCTGACAAGGCGTAACTGCCTAACCAACTTTCCCGCCAAGACTTTATCTTCAGCTTACAATCCTCTGCCACATGATCCTCTTCAGCTGATCTACCATAAGCTGCTGTTCTTTCTCAACTTAAACCTCCTTGATGCACTAGGTGATCACTGCCCTGATTCTTACTCTGTTCAACACAGACCTCCTTCATACTTTTATTATGACTAACACTGACAGTTAATAAATTCCTTGCACCAATGCAACGATAAGTGATTCAAAAGTTTGTGCTTGTACCCTGCTGCATTCAGATGGATGTTATTGAGCTGCTAAGGTTCCTCAAGTTCAGGTTGCGAAGATAATCTGACTTCATTTTCAAGAGTTGTTCAACATAATACTTCTTTAAAATTAAAGATAACTGACCACCTTTCTTTGATCCTTTTGAAATTGAAGACAATACTAAATTTTACTGTGTATTAAGTGGGAATGATTAAAGTCATTCAAATCTGATTTTTCGGATTTTAGGATTTTGATTCAATCTGATATAATCAATGATCTATCTGACAACTTGCCAAGCATGTTAGAAAGTGAAAAGAAGTTACAACACAAGTAGTGGGATTATGATGTAGGGTATGAATGATGCCAGTTATGTATTCTATGTAAGGGGCTAATTCTAAAAGCAGAATTTAAAATTAATTGGTGGTATTTTATACACCATAAACCTGGATTAGTCAATGTGTGGCTGCAACTTTTGAGCTTCAGTGGCTTAGATGTTTTCAACATCTTTCTTTTATGTGATTTCAGGTTTCTCATATTTTTCATGAGAGTAATCAAGTGGTAGATAGTCTTGCTTCAAGAGCTGTTAGCTTTTTCTACAAATATTTGGTGGTTGGATGCTCTTTTATGTTCTTCTCTAGTTTATGAGGATATATTAGGCAGAGTGGTTTGTTGTTTTCCCTTCTGCCCTTCTTTTCAGGACCGTTGTTTTTCTTTGGGTGGGATTATTTTACATCTTGTTTAATTTTGCTACTTTTATTTTATTAATCCATTAGCTTTGTCCTGGTTTTGACAGCATTTTATGTAAAAGTACTAATCAATAATGGCAGTCTACATGGTGATAGGACAAGAAGCGTTTAGGGCGCCAACCTATTGTTGGGATGCAATTTTAACTCTTATTTGATACCTTTAATTTTCGGAACCAGCGATAATACAGACATGAAAATGTGTTTGTATGATACGAACAAAAGACAGGAAAGACCTCAGCTGTTGTTTGTATGGTAATGGTACCATAGCCAATCCCCATTCCCACTTCAACTTTCTATAGATTTTCTCTTACAGCAATATCATTTTTTCCATTTGTAGCTTAATTTCTTTCATTTTCCGAGGTCTGCTTTGATCCGCATACTTACTCTCTCTCTCTCTCTCTCTCTATATATATATATATATATGTAAAAAAAAAAAGAAAAAAAAATTTTAAAAAATTCCATACTTTCTCTTCTCTACTTTGTTTTCTGTCATTTTCCACATTGAAAAGCCAAAGTACTTCATCCCCAGTTCAACTTTCTGCAGATTTTCTCCACTTCATTTCCCAGATATCCTTTTCTGTTTGTTTGTGAAGGTCTCTGTGTAGTTTCACTTTTCAGGTTGGTCCACTTTCTTTTATTCTTCTTCAGAATTTCTCTTCTCTATAGCATTTGTTTCCCTGTCATAAGCTTTATCTAAACATTTTGATTTCAAGTTTTTGCAGATATTCCCAGTAAAGAAAGCATGTCTATCCTTGGGGAGGCTGTTCTAACTGCATCTGTTGAGTTGCTGCTCAACAAGTTGGCTTCATCAGAACTGTTGAGTTTTGCTCGCCAAGAGCAAATAGATGCTGATCTCAAGAAGTGGGAAAATATACTGATGAAGATCTATGTTGTGCTTGAGGATGCAGAAGAAAAGCAGATGACAAACCGATTTGTGAAGAAATGGCTCGATGATCTCAAATTCTTGGCTTGTGAAGTAGCATGCATATTAAATGAATTTTCCACTAAAGCTTTGGAGAGGAAGTTGTCTTCTAAACATGAATCAAGCACAAGTAAGTTATGCAAGCTCATTCCTACTTGTTCTAACCCGCAATTTGTGAAGTTCAATGTCAAGATGGGATCCAAAATAAAGAAGATCACAGAGAGGTTGCAAGAGATTGTAGCACAGAAAAACAACCTGCAATTGCTAGATAGTTCACAAGGGAGGTCCAACAAGGTGAGAGATCAAAGACTGCCTAGAACCTCTTTGACTGGAACTCACGTTTATGGTAGGGAAAAAGATCAAGAGGCAATAGTTGAATTGCTGTTGAAGGATGATGGTAATGAAGAAAAAGTTTCTGTTATTCCTATTGTAGGAATGGGCAGAATAGGCAAGACAACTCTCGCTAAAATTGTCTATAATGATAATAGAGTCAAAAGTGATTTTGATCTTCTAGGGTGGGCTAATATTTCTCATGATTTTGATGTCGTCAAGGGAAATAATATTTCCTGTCCGCTGGCTACCGATTCCTCCATTAATTTATTAGTCAATGGTGGAGGCTGCTTTCTGAAATTTCCTAACAGTCCTTCGTTGTCCCCATGTCAACCTGAAATATGAGAGAAAACACCGCATGAAGTTTCCTTACAGCTTTCCCTCTAACTTTCTGCTGTGTTTCTTTTGCTTCAATTTCGCAGCTGCAATCTTCCTTTGTCCCCATATTTCCCTTTCTGTTTGTTTGTGAAGATCTCCGAGTAGTTTCACTTTTCAGGTTGGTCCACTTTCTTTTATTCTTCTTAAGAATTTCTCTTCTCTATAGCATTTGTTTCCCTGTCATAAGCTAAATTTAAACATTTTGATTTCAATTTTTTGCAGATATTCCCAGTAAAGAAAGCATGTATATCCTTAGGGAGTCTGTTGTAACTGCATCTGTTGAGTTGCTGCTCGACAAGTTGGCTTCATCAGAACTGTTGAGTTTTGCTCACCAAGAGCAAATAGATGCTGATCTCAAGAAGTGGGAAAATATACTGATGAAGATCTATGTTGTGCTTGAGGATGCAGAAGAAAAGCAGATGACAAACCGATTTGTGAAAAAATGGCTTGTTGATCTCAAAATCTTGTCTCGTGATGTAGAAGACATATTGGATGAATTTTACACTAAAGCTTTGGAGAGGAAGTTGTCTTCTAAACCTGAATCAAGCACAAGCAAGTTATGCAAGCTCATTCCTACTTGTTCTAACCCGCGATCTGTGAAGTTCAATGTCAAGATGGGATCCGAAATAAAGAAGATCACAGAGAGGTTGCAAGAGATTGTAGCACAGAAAAACAACCTGCAACTGCAAGATAGTTCACAGGGGGTGTCCAACAAGGTGAGAGATCAAAGACTGCCTAGAACCTCTTTGACTGGACCTCACGTTTATGGTAGGGAAAAAGATCAAGAGGCAATAGTTGAATTGCTGTTGAAGGATGATGCTAACGAAGAAAAAGTTTCTGTTATTCCTATTGTAGGGAATAGGCAAGACAACTCTCGCTAAAATTGTCTATAATGATAATAGAGTCAGAAGTTATTTTGATCTTCAAGGGTGGGCTAATATTTCTCTTGATTTTGATGTCGTCAAGGGAACAAGAACAATTCTGCAATCGGTTATTTCAAGTTGTGGTGATTCTAGTGATCTAAACCAACTTCAAGTCAAACTGATTGAAAGACTTTCTAAAAAAAAATTTTGTATTGTCCTAGATGATATATGGGATGAGAATTATGATAAATGGACCGTCTTCTTCCGTCCATTTAGAGTTGGCTCTACAGGAAGTAAGATTATAGTCACGACTCGTAGTCATCAATGCGCATCATCAATGGTAAGCGCTCTTCCAACTTATAGATTTAAGACAGAGAAGGACAACAACAACGGTGGTGGTGGTGGGAAAAATGAGAAGAAAGATGGTAGTGATGGTAATGGTAATGGCAATAATGATAAAGGCGAAGGCAGCGATAGTGGTAGTGACAACAATGGGAGCTTGAAGCGAAAACAAATGAAACATATTTTTGGTTACAAATTCGGGTATCATGCTGGAAATGAAAACTGGTGTCCAGTTGGACAATTGCAATGCGTTATAAGTGCTGATAAACCGAATACTTATTCTATCGCGTGCAAGTGATGGTAGATAGATTAAAAGTGGTTAAATTGCAAGTATATATCATGATTAATCAGGAGAAAGTTGTTGATGATGAAAGTTGATGAATTACAATTATGATTAGAGAATTAGAGTACTTGATTTATTAGTTTGGGTTGAGGAAAGAGCTGAATTGCATCCTTAATGGCTTCATTGTCAAATTATGTTCTTAATTTATGAATTTTTCACTTATTGTTAATTTGTCACCTCCAAGGCTGTGTTTTGATTTTGTAGTGTGCCTAATGCTACTTTTGCTTTTTGTATTGTGTTCAATTTATAAAGTTGCATTGTTCACATTTTTTTGTTATAAGGAAAGATTTTACCTGGTTTTTTATCTTTATTCTTTATCTCCAATAATTTGATATTAATCCAATAAATCTTTTTTTTTATGGATTATCTCTAAAAATGGAAAGAGATCAATCTGATCAGTAAGTCTCGTTTTGAAAAGAATGTTAGGACAGTCAGAGTCATGAATACTGATACTCCGATGAATTTCTAAGGGTGATTAATCTCTTGTCGGTTCTAAAGATTAGCACTGTGAAATTTGAGTTATTTCTACCTTTCTTAATTTTTAAAGTTACGATAGTTATAAAAAATAAATAAATGGAAGAAGAAGAAGACGAATGTAATATTATATTTGAAATTGAATCAGTTAAGAAACATTTTTATCATATTTATTCTATTCTAAAAGAATTTTTAATTTCACCTTGGTGACAATGTCAAATATAATTATCACCTCAGCTAGTCTCGTAAATACAAGTATCACTGACATTAAGAGATGTTTCGTTTATGGCACTAAAATTACTTAAGTTTTAAAATTATCACCAAACTGTTAAAATTAGTTATTTTTTTATTTTTTTAGCACTAATGCAACTAAGACCTTAGTTTGCAAACAAAAGAATGATACTAAAAAAAAAAACTCATTTTTTAATTTTTTACTAATTTCAAAACTCACACTAATTTTAATATTATTTAGTTTAGATTTTCGTAAATTTTAATTACTCAATTCAAAACTGTTTTCAAACTTGTCATCATCACAGGACCTTGGCAAAAAAAATAAAGAAGAAAGAACCATAAAATAATTAGGAAGCAAAAATCTCATAAAATAGAGCTAAATTAGTGTTAGTTTAAAACTAGTACCAAACTATGAAAATGAATTTTTTTAACATAATCTTTATTCACAAACAAAGGCAATAATTTGTAAATGAAAGTATTAATAAAAAACTTATTTTCGCAGTTTCAATTTGATGCTACTTTGGAAACTCACAATTATTTTAATATTAATTAAAAATAAAAAATAAACAAAAAGAGAAGCTCAGGAGATTGGATATCAAGTTGCCGAAGCTTAACAATTGTTGAGTTGGTGGTGGGTACTAACGAGTTGATTTTAGGGAAAGGAAGTGATATTGTCCTAATGCAATAGAAACATATAACGAGTTGATAAACAAGAAATCAGGTTAGTAGGAAACAAGCGGTGGTTATGGAGAAAGTGAAAAGAAGTTATGAGAAGTGAATATGCTTGGTGAAAGTAAGTTTGTTCAAAATAATTGTATAAATCTCTAACAATAAGAATATATTTTATATTATTTTAAAAAATGAATAATTTTTTTAATGCAAAAGTTGTTCACGGAAACAAGTTTTCAACTTGTATAAAAAATCAGTAGTGTTGTTTTCAACTTTTCGGTCATAAATAAGAACAAGTTTTCTAGCTGAAGAGTCCAAATATATTTTTAGGATTGATATTAATTTTGAAAACAAAGAATCAATAAAGAAGTTATTAATCCCTACTGCTTTATTGATGAAAGTCTGAACAAATTAACAGAACAGTCAAAATAATCGACAAATATTTTTCTCTTTGTACAATCGTCATTTGTTCTTTTATACCACCTTAACAAGCGGAAGCAGAATCGCAAGCTAAAATTTTATTTCACAATAAGTAAATTTGGAAATTCAACCAACCAACCGATTCATTTTATAAGTCAATAATGTAGGGCTGCTTTTCACATTATATTCTCCTCCCTTTGGTCCCTCATGGCAGTACGTACAGTGACAGATAAAAATGCCATGTAAAATTCACTTCATGGCATCTTCACTAATTTTCTTGTAAAGAAAGTAGCATCTAGAAAGAGAAAGAAAGAAATAAAAATCAAAAGCTACATTTCTTCACTTATGACTCCGTTCATATTTATTATCAAATGCGATTGGTATTTACTGTTTAATATATCTTAAACTACACATCAAGTGGTATTAAACACTTTGTTCAAATTTTAGACTTCAAAATCTCTTTGGATTTTCTTACCTTAGGGCAAAAGGAAGAAAAGGAGAAAACAAAATTCCATGTTAAATTAAGACAAACTAGATACTGAAGAAAGCAAATCCGACGTTGGATTTTCTTACGAAATTTCATCTGATGTTCCTATTTAAGTTTAAATATAAAAAATGTTCTTTTTATTTATACATGACAGAGACAAAATACCTTGTGCCCTGTCAAGTTTACTTGTGACTCAATAGATTTATATTCACTGAATTTTCCTGAATGAAAATATAAGGAAAAAGAAAAAAAAATTATTACAATCTACTTTTCTTTTCTTTTTTTTTACAATTTTATGCAGATTACTTTGCTTTAATTTCTCAATTGAAAACTGCTAAGATTTCTTCATTTCCCAGTTCAACTTTTGTACATATAAAAAAGAATAGAAAATCATAAAAAGAACAGAAAATCATACTTTCTCCTATCTGCTTTGTTTTTCTGTTGGAAGCTAATTTCCTATAGTCCCAATTCAACTCTCTGTGGATTTTATCTACTTCCTTTGGGAAGAACAATTATGATTGGTCAATTTCTTGCTTGAAGTATATATTTTGGATTAATTAAAATTATAATTAGAGAATTGGGTCCTTGCTTTATTGTTTTGGGTTAAGGATAATGCTGAATTGCATGTTACCAAGCATGTATAGTAGCATACCCTCATTGTCATGAAAGTCAATAACAGAGGACGTTTTTTTCTCCTTTTTGAAGAGGAAGAGGACCACTTTTCCCCCTGTGTAATTGTCATTTAGTCCATCTATGTCACCAAATAGAAGAAAGAAAAATAATAAAGCACGCGTTACTACAAGCTAAAATTTTTGACAAATATTACAACCTAAAATTTGATTTTTTTTTTTAATCGAAAATTTGAATTTATTATTACCTTATCATTAAATTAAGAGTTAAATACACAAAACCCCTCTGAGGTTAAGTCAAATACAGATATATTAACATTTTATTTTTTTGTACACAATACCCCCTCATTCTCCTTTGATTGTTAATCATCAACCATTAACTTTATCTGTCTTTGACTGTTAATAAAGGGGTATTATGTATAAAAAGCAAAATATTAATATATCTATATTTGACTTAACCTCAGGAGGGTTTTGTGTATTTAACTCTTAAATTAATTAAATATCTAGTCACTAAGTCATATTCTATTTATGTCACCAAATAGAAGAAAGAAAAAACAAAAAAGCACGCATTACTACAAGCTAAAATTTTTGACAAATACTACAGCCTAAAATTTGAATTTTTATTTTTTTAATTAAAAATTTGCATTTATTATTACCGCATCATTAAATTAATTAAATACCTAGTCATACTATATTTATATAAGTCAATAATGGATGGCTGCTTTTCTCATTGCTTTAGTGTCCTTCCTTTGCTGTTCATGTCACTTCGATGAGATACTAAGGACCTGTTTGGGATAATTTTTAATTTTAACTTTTGATAGTAGAAAAAAAAAAGTAAAAACTTAAGCTTTTCAATTTCTGTTTGGATGATATTTTTTAGAAGAACTTTTAAATCTAGAAGAGTTTCCAAAATTGTTTGGGTGAGTCATTCTAAAATCTCTTCCAATAATGACATACTAAAAATACCCCTATAAAAATACTAAATAAAAATTTAAACAGAAAAAAAAAAAAAGAACAAAATTTTGAACTGGTTGAACTGGATCATTCCATCAGGAACCAGATCATTCCATCGGAAACCAGCCTCTTCTTTTCCAAACCAAATCTGGTTTGGAAAATCAGATCTAGTTCCATCGGGAACTAGAAAACCAGACTCGTATCTTCTATTCTAAACCAGCTTCACCTTCTTTGCCACCACCCTTCCTTCCTGTCTCGCAAGCTCCTCATCTTGACCATCTCCGTTTCCGACAACCTCATCCTCCTCGTCGCCACAACCCATAACTTCAACCTAGTTTTCTCTTACCCCCTCCTTTTCAACCCTATTCCCCACAATTAGGTCATCAAGATTTGATACATCAACTTCTTTTCTTACCAAATCCCATGAACAACATACACAACAACCATATCAAATAATCTCAGAAAGGGTTTTGAATTACCTTAGAGCAATTCCTGGTGTTGATGGAAAAGTCAATCAAGTTGAGGTTTTGTTTAATGCGATTTCTAGTTTTATATTTTAGTCAATTTGGTCTGCGATAATGGTTAATTCACAATAATCAGGTGTACAACTACTGGTCATCAAGGCATTTCACACAGAGGTGCTTCCTCTGGTTTGGTGGTGGGGAAAGAGGCATGAAATGGGAGGCGAGGAAAGAGAGGTGAGAAATGGAAGATTTCCATTTGTACGAAAGAAAAATGAATTATATAGTAGGATATAATGGTCAATTTTAATTTGTTGTTCATTATTACAAGGGTAAAACTGGTAATTAAAAAAATCATTAAAGTTGGAAACAGCTTCGCACGATTTGCTAAAAGCTCTTCACCGCAAAGCTAGGTAGGTGCAGCTTTCACTTAAAGAGCTTTTGGACATCACAAGCTTTTTTTTTGAGAAAATCCAAACGATCCTAAAAGCTGCTTTTGAACTTAGTAAGAGCTTTTGGAGGGTCCAAAAGCTATGCCAATCAGGCACTTAATACCGCATGAAGTTTCTTTCGTGCTTTCTTCACTGTTTTTTCTTGAAATGGGTGCAAATATTAGCATCCATAAATCGAATTTCGATACTTAAATAATTAGTACACCAAATAATTAAATTTGGAAACCTATTTATTTATTTTTATGGTAAGAGAGGGGAAAAATTCAAAAAAAAAAAAAAAATTACTTTTACCTTGTGTTTTAGGATCAAAGTATGACTTGAACTATTAACTTATTAGGATCAAAAGAACTGTTTAACCATATTAATTAAATTTAAAAATTTAAATATTAGAATAACACTCAAAATATGTCAATAGTTACCCTATACAAACAAATTAAAATTAATTATATTCCTTTAAAACAAACTTTGTTATACAAACAAAAAATTTTAACCCCAACCCTAACCATAATTATACACTTTATCAAGAAGATGAAGAAGAAGCACCTATGGTTGAATGTTGAAGCCACCAAGAATAAGATTTTATTTTGTGTTTAGGTTAGTTTATTTTTTAGATGCATGAAAAATATAAATTTAAAGGAAACAATTACATTTAAAAAGTCCTAAAAAGTCATTTGATATATGTAAAGATCCATAAACATTTTTGTAGATTTTCTTTAAGAACATTTATGAAATTTTGCTTGTTTTATTTTTAATTAAGAAAGGAAAAAGAAAATTGTTTCAAGTTGTAAAAGGGTGAAGTTTCTTCTGTGCCTTTTTCACTTCTTTTTTTTTCATGTCATTCACCGAAGTTTCTTCGATACCTTTAGTGTCATTCCAACCCCTGACCATAGTCCATAGTCATCAAAACTCTTCAATATAATTTTGTATCTTATCCTCTTGCTTGAGTTTAACTAGTTGTCCATGATGTTTAACAACTACTAATGTTCCCCATTGATTCAAAAATTCTCTTTCAAATTTCATCTGTCTTATATGCCTACCATCATCATCGTGTTGCATCTTAATCCATTGCCATCAACTATTGGCCTTACCATCCAAATAAATTTAGACCGTCGTAACTTTATCATTCTTTACAACCTTATAAATGTTGAAATAATGTCGCACTTTATGTAACCACTTATGTTGATCTCTCCCATCAAAGTGAGGAAAATCTACCTTTGACTTCTTTGGTCTTTGTTGGTGATGTCGATCCCCTCTTCTCAAATCCTCAAAGTTTGCTTCATTACCCTAATGATTCCTACACCCATCCAAATTAGGCACCTCATTGCGAGGCCTCCTATTGAAACTTCATAATTCCTGCCTAAATTCCTCATCCTCATTCTTGTTAAACCCTTATTCTTCATGTCATCCTCTAACTTAACCAACAACCCTAGGTGGTTCCTTTTCATTAAGCTATCTTTCTAAATTATGAATGAATGAATGTAGGTATAGACAGTGAAAACAATGATAATGATGCAAGAAAAATAAATGGGAGATGAGAGAGAATTTTTAACGTAGTTTGACCCTTTAAATGATGTCTACAACCATGGTTATGTTATTTCTGGAGGGGAAGGCTATGTTTTACTAAAGTTTTTGTTTAAGTTTTACGATTGTTGGGTGAATGTGAGTGATCATAATACTACGAATGACCTTTTTTATATTCTAGAGTTCCTTATTTATATATCATTTGGTCAGTATAGTATAGAAAAAAGTTAAGATTTTCTTTCCTAATGTTGACGTTCAGAAACTGTCAACCAGAGATTCTGGGGCCCAGACGGCGAATTTGGTAATTAATAAACGGTTCTGGTCGTGATGATGGAAGGATAATAAATAGGTAATTAATAAGGTTCAAGGTTGGTGGTGATTAATTCAGGTGAAGGAATGTCGGTCTCGGTTGTTGGTCGAATTTAATAAGGTGATCTGCAAGAAATTAAAGAGAAAGAGAGAGAGAAAACACGAGGATTTTTACGTGGTTCGGTGACTGCACCTACGTCCACGGCCACCCTGGGGCAATTCCGGCAGAGTGACAGTTTCCTAGTATGTTAAGCTTCTTAGTACAGTAAAAATGTCTCCCACCTTTATAGAGGAGGGGGGAAGACAATATAAAAATACAAAGAAAGTTACACACGCTATTGGCAACGGCTAGTTTTAACTAATTCTGACATTGCCATGCTGCATTAATTGTAAAGGTAATGATGATTTTCTTCTTACACAGATCTGCATTTAATTTTCCTGAAGAAGTCTTCACTTCATTAAATGATTCTGGGTAATTGTGTAAGCAGTTTCCGGCGGGAAATCATAGAGTTGGTAATTCTGACAACTTGCTATACACGGTATCCCCTGGATAAGCCTTTTGGTCAGCCAGGTGATACACACTGGAGGAGAGCTGACGTGGCCAAGAGGAGAGCTGGTGCGATCTGGGGGTCCATGCGACCTCGCGACCTCGCGACCTCACGGGCTCCCCGGGCTGAAGGTACGAGCAGGGGGCATCCTGGGAACTGTTATTGGCTCGCGACCAGGGCGACCTTATGAGCTGTGCTGGCAGCTACTGGTTCCAACCTTAGGCCTCCTAGGCCCTTGCTTCTATTTAAATAAATAAGGTCTGAGTTGGGCCATTTGGGCCGATCCGAAAAATGGGTATAACATCAAGCCCCCCAACTCTCTGTGCGTTCTGCGGACTGGGAGCTGATTCAAATATATAACTGGCGCCCATTTTCGAATCTTCTGGTGTCGTTTCGATCTCCGCACTGTAACCGTCGACACGTGGTGTCCATACAGGCGTTGGAGCCGAAAAAACGTGTCTCAGGACTGCATGCATTAAATGGGCACGTCTTGTAACTGACAGACATGATGGCGCATGACCGAGAATGGTGCCCAGCCGTTAGATCTTTGGCGGTTATTCCTTTGTGCTAGATCGGATGGCTGGGGACGGGCGTCCTGGATTATATAACCCAAAGGTCTTTTCAAATTTCTCTTTTTTTTTGCTTTCCTGATACAAATCCAGCACCCTTCTTTCCACCATTTCTTTCTCTCTGCTTTTTCAGGTTTGCTATCCGCCCTTGGGCAAACTTTTCGGACTCTACCACTTCGGGAATCAGTCACCGTCCTCAGCGAGTCGTGCGTAGTTCGAACAAGGTAGTTCTCCCCCTGCTTTGCTTTTTGTGTTTATTGCAGGATTTGCTCCTGGGTTATGCTGTTATGTATCACATCCGTTGGTCCTTGTAAGCCTGTTAGGCCTTTAAAAATTTGTTGTGTTGGTTGCTTGAATATCTGCGTACGCTGGGGGCGACCTGGCTGTTAATCTAGGTGTTCCTTTTCTTAATCATGTGTCGTTGTTTAGGACAGTGTCTCCTTACTGCCTGGTAGGGTACCTATAAACATAGGGTTAGCAACACATACATTTAGAGTGATAGGGTACCTGACGGGCCTGTGCCCCTGGGCCTTCTTTGGCCCTTTGGGGGCTGAGTGTGCGACCTGACGAATAGGGCGACAGTTCCAGAATTTTTTTTTTTTTTTTTTTTTTGCGTCTTGGTGGGCTCAGTATGCTATAGGCGTTCTGATGTCATTCCTTCTGTGCTGTAGATGTCAGGTCGCTCACGCACTGGTCGAGGCAGGGCTCCTGCTTCCAGGAAGCGGGCAGGACGTCGGACCAGTGAGGCCGAGGCTACGTCCTCGCGAGCTGGTCCGTCTAACGAGGAGGTCGCAGAAGGGGACGAGGTCGCTGAGGAGACGGACCCCCATCCATTTAAACACACGCCCTCGCTCGTTACTCTTTCAAAGCTGGAGGCTTGGGCCCAAGAATTCAGCTTTCCTTTGGGATGCAGAGCTAACGTCCCCGCGGCCACTGATCGAGCCGCTCATCCTCCTGAGGGCTTTGTGGCGGTCAGCCGTGAGCATATGGAGCTTGGCTTTAGGTTCCCTATTCCCGACTACCTCAAAAATCTCCTGAACGACCTGAAGCTCGCCCCATTTCAATTGACCCCAAACTCGTATGCCTACTTAACCACCCTGGCTGCGGCGTTCGTTAAGTACAAGCTAGGGTTCCCCTCACCCCGCATCCTCCGTAATGTTTTTAGCTTTAAGGCGATCTCTGGGAAGGACGGACTCTACTACGCCACGCCTCGTCAACACTCTACTTACAGGGAGTATTTACCCCAGAGCTGCACTAAGTCTAACGTGGGGGAATACAAGTCGAATTGGGCCCTGTTCACATGCCCTTCGCTCGCCGGGCTGAACAATAGGAGTTTCGTGATGACACCTAGTAGGCACACAAGCATTTAAATAATATTAGAGCTAGCCACTCCCTTTTTTTTTTTTTTTTTTTTTTTTTAACGAGCTCGCTTTTGCTTTGTAGGTGTCGCAGCTCCTGGTTACAAGCTTAGACAGGACGAGCTCTCCATTCTGAATGCTTATGCGGCAGCCAAGGAGCCAACCGATGACTTTTTCCCTTCCGGTAGCGAGCTGGTAGAACGGGGTCTCGCGCCATCTGCCACAAGCCCTCTTCTGAACATAGTCCAGCATCTGGGAATAAGGGGGCAAACGTCCGAGGTCTCTTCCGCTCTCGCTGCTCCTGCACAGTCAGAGTCAGAGCCAGAACCACAGCCCTTACAACAAAGGTCTCCGAGCACGAGCTTCTCCACCAGCTCTTCTTCAGACAACATGGGGAGGCTTACGATGTCCGTTCCTCCTCTGAGGTCGGTTCCACCTGCTGGGCCGACTGAGGTCGTCGACGTGGATGACACTTCTTCAGATCGCTCACAAAGAACGCCCTCTCAGCCTGCTACAGCTGCTCCTTCTCCAATCAGGTCAGCTGCGACCCCTCAAAAGCGGGCTGCCCCATCTGAAGGGCAAAGTCCTCCTCCAGCCAAGAGGGCCGAGGTCTCTGTCGAGGGGGGCTTATCTACGGAGCCGGAGTCTGAGGCCTTGATTAGAAAGAGAAAAGGGAAGGCCATAGCCGCACCCCCAGCTCCGAAGAAGAAGAAGGGCGTCGTCGAGGTTCGTAAGCCCGGGGCAGTTATAATCGCCAGGGAGCCAGGTCTCGAGGCACCTGCGCGATCTGCGGGACTTGCAGGGGAATCGCGGGATGACCCCGAGCTGAATCCTGATGCAGCAAAAGAGATGGAATATCTTAACAGCTTCGTGGAACTCGTACCTGGAGTAATGGGGAGGCGCAACCCGAAGCTGCAGAGGGCTGAACTTACAGGCAGACATCTCGCAGGCTATGTAGCTCGTCATGCTGCGCTGGTAAGTTCCACATCCCTCTATACTTTGATTTTCTTCTTTTCAAAAGACCCTTTATCACCTTTTCTGCCCCTTTTTAGCTCAGTATGGCGTCAGCGAAGCTGATGAGGGAGGCAGAAAGTCAGCTCGGCGAGAAGGAGGCCTTTAGGGTGTCCCAGGTACAGTTCGAGGAAGAGAGGAGACGGTTGCAGGACGAAGTCAACCTCCTCCAAAAGGAACATGGAGAGCTTTCTGCCAAGCTTAAAGATGCTGACGCGGCCTTGTCACAAGAGACTGCTCGCAGGGAGGCCGCTACCTCCGAGGTCACTAAGGCCCATAACGAACTGAGGCAGCTGAAAGGCGAGCTAAGTACTGCAAAGGTAAAGGTGCAGGTTGCTGAGGATAAAGTGGGTCAGCATCAGTGGGACTTGGCTGCAGCCAAAGGGAAGCTCGCGAGGTCCAAGGAGAAGCGGGCCGAAGTTGAAAGGAAACTGGCTCACACAGAGGGGAAGCTGGCTCAGACCGAGGGAGAGCTGGCCCAGGTCAAGGCAGGCGTTGAGGCCAAGTTGGCGCAAGAGCAGAAGAGGGTCGAGGAAGAGGTCGAGAGGGCATTCCTGTTCAGCATGTGGGAGCGCTACCCGGACTTGGACTACTCCTTCTTTGGGTCAGAAGGGGTTCAAATGATCCGGGAGTTCGCAGAGCTTGTTGTAGGTGCTCAGAGTGCGCAACATGCGAATACTTCCTCTGCTCCCCCAGTTGATCCATCTGCTGTCCCAATTCCTTTGCCAGAACAGGTCCCTGAGGTACCTCCAGCTGTAGAGGATCCTCCAATGTCTGAGCCCCCAGCAGAAGCCCTTCCTGATTTACCAGCTCCTGAGCTCGTCCCTGAGGCAGAGCCCCCAGCTGAAGCCCCAGTTAGCCCTGCTCCCTCAGATGAACCAGCTGGTGCCTAGGGCGTTTTTTTTTTTATTATTTCATTTGTTTGCTTGTCTCCTTGTAATTTTTATTTGTTTGAACTCAGGCAACGAGCTCGGAGCTCGGGATTATAATATTGAATTCCCTGCACAATTTCAGTATTTTGTACAAGTATAGATATGCATACCTTACTTATATGACTGGCAACTAGCAGACAATAATCATACCATCGTAAGTATTAAAAATTTGCTAAGTAAGTCACAATCGTGATAATCATGCTAACTTACGAGTCCGCTAACTGCAGTCAGCAATTATAACAATATATAAGCTCGTAAGAATTTGAGTTCGGCCAATAGCTAGAAATGGCAAATTATTTGATTTCATCTGTAACATTGTTGGACAAGTCTTAGAGGATTGGCAGGAACTTACCGTTGGTGAGGGGTTCGGAATTTCCTTAGCCAATATATTCCAATGACATTGAGTGTGCTTGATGAGGGCATTTTCCCGAACTTTGAGGTTCTAGCCTGGGGCAGCATTCGTAGTTCAAGGGTGAGGCCCTTTCGTGAGGTCGCAGGCAGCTTTATATTTGAGAGGCGTGGCCTTACCCCCTCCCGTGAGGTCGCGGGGCAATGATTCGCGAGGTTCCGTGGGCAGCTTTATATTTGAGAGGCATAGCCTTACCCCCTCCCGCGAGGTCGCGGGGCAATGATTCGCGAGGTTCCGCTGGCAGCTTTATATTTGAGAGGCGTAGCCTTACCCCCTCCCGCAAGGTCGCGGGGCAATGATTAAGAAACGATCTTGATGCTTGCCGACGTAGACCTCTGTTAGCGAGGATAATATGGACGAGTCGAGCATCAATTGATGAAGCATCCTCGATTGAGGCCTTTTATGGACACTTATTGCCAGAATATGCTCGTAGCCTTGGCCGGCGACCTTATGCGAGCATTTTTAGTTGTGAATAATTTCCTTGGATTTTTACCCAGATATCTTCAAAGAACAATAACACATATATAGGCACATAGGTTGCAGCCAGATTACTTGAGAAAGAGATTTCATTAACTTCGCTCTTTTTAACATGTACATTTGCTGGTTCAACTAGTTTGCTTTCTGTATCAAACATGACACATACAACAGAAAACAAGTGAAAGCACGTTTACAGACAATCGTCAAAAAAGAATTATGTACAAAGTTAGAGCGGGCTGACAGTTCTTAGGTGTAGTATGGCCGCAGGTGTTCAGCATTCCAGGCTCGGGGTAACTCTGATCCATCCATGCCGGCCAAATGATAGGCTTCATTCTTCAGATTCTGCCTGATGAGATACGGTCCTTCCCAGTTGGGCCCGAGCACCCCTTCGTTTGCCTTGCGAGCTCCGAGGAGGACTAACCTGAGAACGAGGTCCCCGGCTTTATAACTTCGAGCTCGGACTTTCTTGTTGTAATACCTGGCAATCCTTTGCTGGTACACTGCCACCCTCAGGCGAGCTGTCTCCCTTGCTTCCTCGGCTAAGTCTAAACTGGCCGTGAGCAACTGGTCATTGTCTTTAGGTCGGAATGAGGCCCTTCGCTGGCTGGTGACTTCGAATTCGGCCGGTATCATGGCCTCCGTTCCATAGACCATGGAAAATGGGGTCTCACCTGTCGAGTTGCGGGCTGTGGTCCTATATGCCCAGAGGACTTTCTGTAGCTCGTCAGCCCAAGCCCCCTTTCTTCCCTCTAGCCTGGTTTTCAAAGTCTGCTTGATGATCTTGTTCACAGCCTCGACTTGACCGTTGGCCTGAGGATGGTCCACAGCCGAGAAGCTCTTCACAATTCCGAGCTCATTGCAGAAGTCTATGAACTGCTCGCTGGTGAACTGAGTCCCATTATCCGTGACGAGCTGCTGAGGGATTCCGAACCTGCAGATGATGTTTTCCCACACAAACTTCTCTATCTTCGTGGTGGAGATCTCTGCTAGCTCCTTAGCCTCAGCCCATTTGGTGAAGTAATCGACAGCGACTACGGCATGCCTGCAACTTCCTCGAGCTGTGGGTAAAGGTCCGATGAGGTCCATCCCCCAGATCGCGAATGGCCATGGACTTACCATCTGTTGGAGGTAGGCTGGTGGAGCTCGCGGGACCTTGGCAAACCTCTGGCATTTATCACACTTCTTCACCAGATCCACGGCGTCCTGCTTCATAGTTGGCCAGTAGATCCCCTGTCAAAGAGCCTTCTAGGCCAAGGATAATGCTCCTGCGTGGTTCCCACAGTGGCCTGCATGAATATCATTCAGCACCGCCTTACAGTCCTCATCATCTATGCACCGCAGTAATGGGGTTGAGAACCCTTTTTTGTACAATCTGTCGTCGTAGATGCAGTATCGGGCTGCTCTAGCTCGAACGCGGCGAGCTTCTAGCTTGTTCTCTGGCAGCTTCCCTTCCTGCAAGTAAACCAATAACGGACTCATCCAGGAGTTAGGCCGAACCTGTATGGTCATCATTGCGTCTTCGTCCTCGATGCTGGGAGTTGGCAGGAATTCCACAGGGATAGATTCAAGGAGATCTGCATCTTGGGAGGTCGCTAGGCGGGCCAGGGCGTCGGCGTTAAAGTTCTGTGCCCTGGGGATCTGGTTCACTTCAAACCCCTTGAAAGCCCCCAGCAACTCCTTGACTTTTTGGAAGTATTTTGACATCCTCCTCCCCTTGGTCTGATATTCTCCCCTGACATGGCAAACAATAAGTTGAGAATCACTGAAGACCTTTACCTGCTCAGCTCGCACCTCCTTTGCCAGGCGAAGTCCGGCAAGCAACGCCTCATACTCGGCCTCATTATTGGTGGCTTGGAATCCAAACCTTAAGGCACTCAGGATCTTGTGGCCTTCTGGACTGATCAGCATTATTCCAGCTCCTGAGTTTTGCTCGTTGGAGGATCCATCCACATAAAGCTCCCAAGTTTGATCACCGACTAGCTCCTCCTGCTCTGGAACCGGCCCTGTGAATTCTACAATAAAATCTGCAAGTGCCTGGGCTTTGAATGCTGTTCTGGGCCGAAACTCTATGTCGAACTGAGCGAGCTCGATGGCCCACTTGAGGAGCCTACCTGAAGTGTCTACTTTTTGGAGGACTTGCCTGAGAGGGTACTGAGTGAGAACCTCTATCTGATGAGCTTGGAAGTAGGGACGTAACTTTCTGGAAGCGGTCACCAGACAGTACGCGAGCTTCTCCATTTGTGAATATCGGGTCTCCGCGTCAACCAGCCTTTTACTGATGTAATACACGGGCAGCTGCATCTTCCTCTCTTCTCTCACCAATGCTGCGCTTAGGGCGTGTTCAGAAACTCCCAAGTACAGAAAAAGCTTCTCCACATCCCTTGGCTTGGACAGGAGGGGAGCCCGGCCTATGTATTCCTTCAGCCTCTGAAATGTATCTTCGCAATGCTCATTCCATTCGAAGTTCTTGGACTTCTTTATGGCTTCGAAGAATGGCACGCATTTGTCAGTAGCTTTCGAGATGAAACGGCTGAGAGCTGCGACCTGCCCGTTGAGACTTTGCACGTCCTTAATTTTAGAGGGCGACCTCATTTCCGCAAGCGCCCTGATCTTCTCTGGGTTGGCCTCTATCCCCCTGCTGTTTACCATAAACCCAAGGAACTTACCAGATGCTACCCCAAAGGCACACTTCAGGGGGTTCAACTTCATCCGATAACTTCTGAGGACTTTGAACGTCTCACCCAGGTCGCGAACATGATCTGCTGCCCTTTGGGACTTTACCAACATGTCATCTACATATACCTCCATGGTCCTCCCAATCTGGTCCTGGAACATGGTGTTGACCAGTCGCTGGTAGGTGGCTCCCGCGTTCTTCAGACCAAAAGGCATCACCCTGTAACAGTACAACCCCCTATCAGTGACAAAAGAGGTGTGTTCCTCGTCCTGCGGGCTCATGGGGATTTGGTTGTATCCTGAGTAAGCATCCATGAAACTCAAGAGTTGGTGCCCGGCTGTCGCATCTACCAGCTGATCTATCCTCGGTAATGGGAAGCTGTCCTTCGGGCAAGCCTTGTTCAGGTCGGTGAAGTCAATGCAGGTCCTCCACTTCCCGCTCTTCTTTTTTACAAGGACCGGATTTGCGACCCAGACAGGATAACGGGCCTCCCTGACGAACCTGTTAGCCAGCAGCTTCTCAACCTCCTCCTTTAGAGCTGCATAACGTTCCGGAGTCATCGGCCTCCTCTTCTGGCGGACTGGCCTGTGCTGGGGATCTATGTTTAGTCTGTGGCACATAACGTCAGGATCTATCCCCACCATGTCTTTGTCGTTCCAGGCGAAGACGTCGAGGTTCATCTTCAGAAATTCTATGAGCTCGGTCTTCACTTCTGGCAGCAGGTCTCTTCCCACCTTCACACATCTTTCTGGGTCTACTTCGCTGACCCGCACATCTTCTAGCTCTTCAATCGGTCCGGTGGCCCTATCTGCGTCCACCTCGCGAGGGTCGAGGTCGTCGCTCACCCCGGCTTCAGAGATAGCTCGTGGTTGGCCACCCGAGACCACGTTTACTTTCCTTCCTCGGACTCCCATCTTCACTGCATCTTCATAGCATCGCCTGGCCAACTGCTGTTCTCCCTTGACACAGCCTACTCCGTTGGGGGTCGGGAACTTGACTGTGAGCGCTCTGGTGGAGGTGACCATGTCTAGCTCGTTCATCGAAGGTCGCCCCAAGACCACATTGTATGCAGAAGGGCTATTGATGATCAAGAAGTCGGTAAGAGCCATAGCTTGTCGGCCTGGTTCACCGAGGGTAAGAGGTAATTTGACCTGGCCTATCGGTATCACTGCATCTCCCGTGAATCCGTAGAGGGGATCTGGTGAGGGTATTAATTGCTCAGCTCCTAACCCCATCTGGTCATAGCAGTCCTTATACATGACGTTGACTGAGCTGCCAGTGTCGATCATTATCCTCCGTACTTCAATGTTGCTGATCTGGGCCCGGATCACTATCGCGTCGTTGTGGGGCCAACGCACCCCCCTCTCGTCTTCCTCGGTGAATACAATACTGTCTGAGGACTTTTTTGTCCTCTTAGTGGGTCCCTCGACTCCTCTATATTCTGCCAGCAGGGTATGGTTGGCTTCTCGGATGTACCTCTGGTGCGACCTGTTAGATGTACCTGCCACATGAGGTCCACCATAAATGGTAAAGATTGTTCTTACAGCGGGCTCGCGCTAGGGCTCCTGAGCTCGCTGAGGCTGCTGTTGCTCGGGCTGCCGGTCTTGTTCCTGAGGTCGTTGGTGCCGAGGTCGCCTGCCAGCGGGCTGTACTACATATTCTCCCAGGCGGCCTCGCCTTATGAGTTCTTCAATGGCATCTTTCAACTGCCAGCAATCTGAGGTATTGTGCCCGTTCTCATTATGGTAGGCACAGTATTTCTTCGGGTCCCGACTTCGGTTAGGGGGTCCAGTCGAGGGTGGCTTCCCGAAATTCTCCCTGTTTCTTTCTGCGGCGAAGATCCTGTCTTGCCTGTCGGACAACACACTATAGCTTTCATATCGGTTCGGACGCCGGGGTCGCTCCGCCCTCGACCCCGGTTTAGCTCGCTTTGCCACAACATGGCAGTCTGGTGCCTCGGTTCTCCGGGCTTGTCACTGCCATAGTTCTTCCTCTTCTCGCGGTGGGAACCGCTCGCTTCACCCCGCTGACTACTGGGTTTCTTAACTCCGAAGGCCTCTTCCCACCTGATTTCCTCGGCAGCCCTTTCGTAGAACTCCCCTAGATCTTTCACATGGGATTTGTATATGCTTTCGTACAGTTTCCCGTCTTTCCTGAGCCCTGCAGAAATAGCTGTTAAGATACTCTCGTCAGAGGGCGTTTCCACATTACTCACCTCCTCTCTGAATCGAGTGATATAATCCTTCAGGGATTCATTTTGTCTCTGGAAAATGGTAGCGAGGTGGCAGGCTGGTGCGAGCTGCTTCCTCAAGGCCTTATATTGGTCCAAGAACTTTTTCTGACATTCTCTCCAGCTTCCGATGCTGCGGGCTGGGAGGCTTTTGAACCAAGCTCGCAGAGCGTCTCCTAGAGTAGCTGGGAATACCCGGCATTTAACCAACGGGTCATCTGTCTGAAGATCCATCTGTACGTTGAAAGCGTCTAGATGGTCGTAAGGATCTGACCTGCCACCATATAGAGGAATATTGGGGAGTTTAAACTTCGCTGGTAAGGGTACAGTCTCTATCTCCCGGGTAAATGGTGCCCTGCGATTCTCCCGCTCTTCCCCGGTCTGGCCTCCAGGTCGAGCTTCTAATTGCCGGACCCTCTATAACAACTCCTCTACCACTGGGTCCTGGGTCAGAGATCGCCGACTGGGGTTCCATCTACTGGTACTCTCCTGCTCCCCAAAATGACGGTTCTGCGATCTGCTCTCTTCCCCAAAAGCTTCTACACGTCTGGGGGCCCTCCGCCGCTCGGGTTCATAACCTGCACGGTATCCACGGACTCGTTCTGGCCCACGACTACCCTCTTCGGGCCTGGCGCCCTCGATGCTCGCCCTTGCCCTTATCTCGTTCTGGCGAGGTGGGATTTCCCGTTCTTGGTTCCGCTCTCTGGCTCTCCTTGGATGCAAGTTCGAGGAGCGGGCTGATCCTTCGGTCAGCGACCTTTCCCTGGCGGCTACCCCTTCTGGAGTTGGGATTTCTTCTGAAGGTCGACGGCGAGCTCTGCCTGGGGGTGCGACTTCCACCTGTCTCTGCACCGCACGGGCTTGGACTTCCACCAACGCCCTAACCGTCGTCGTCAACTCCCTCACTGTATCTTCCAGAGCTCGCTGGCGTTGCTGCCATTCCTGAGCGACCTCATTTTCTGAGGGTGAGGCGCTCTGTTCCTCTCGAATCTCACGTCGCTCCTCTGCCACTCCGACACTCCTTGTTGCCTTGATCCTAGCCATGACAGACAAGTATAAGTGAATGTGAAATAGTGATTGGATGGAGATTACCAGGGTCGCTGTTGGGCCCTCCTTCTAGCGCCAAAAGATGTTGACGTTCAGAAACGGTCAACCAGAGATTCTGGGGCCCAGACGGCGAACTTGGTAATTAATAAACGGTTCTGGTCGTGATGATGGAAGGATAATAAATAGGTAATTAATAAGGTTCAAGGTTGGTGGTGATTAATTCAGGTGAAGGAATGTCGGTCTCGGTTGTTGGTCGGATTTAATAAGGTGATCTGCAAGAAATTAAAGAGAAAGAGAGAGAGAAAACACGAGGATTTTTACGTGGTTCGGTGACTGTACCTACGTCCACGGCCACCCTGGGGCAATTCCGGCAGAGTGACAGTTTTCTAGTATGTTAAGCTTCTTGGTACAGTAAAAATGTCTCCCACCTTTATAGAGGAGGGGGGAAGACAATATAAAAATACAAAGAAAGTTACACACGCTATTGGCAACGGCTAGTTTTAACTAATTCTGACATTGCCATGCTGCATTAATTGTAAAGGTAATGATGATTTTCTTCTTACACAGATCTGCATTTAATTTTCCTGAAGAAGTCTTCACTTCATTAAATGCTTCTGGGTAATTGTGTAAGCAGTTTCCGGCGGGAAATCATAGGAGTTGGTAATTCTGACAACTTGCTATACACGGTATCCCCTGGATAAGCCTTTTGGTCAGCCAGGTGATACACACTGGAGGAGAGCTGACGTGGCCAAGAGGAGAGCTGGTGTGATCTGGGGGTCCATGCGACCTCGCGACCTCGCGACCTCACGGGCTCCCCGGGCTGAAGGTACGAGCAGGGGGCATCCTGGGAACTGTTACTGGCTCGCGACCAGGGCGACCTTATGAGCTGTGCTGGCAGCTACTGGTTCCAACCTTAGGCCTCCTGGGCCCTTGCTTCTATTTAAATAAATAAGGTCTGAGTTGGGCCATTTGGGCCGATCCGGAAAATGGGTATAACACCTAATATATATAAAACTATAATTAATACACTCATATTGAAATAAAAGTATAATTATGGAAGTTTCCTCTTTGAAGTGATCTTTTACTGGTTATAGGAAATTTCCCGTTTTTGAAATTTTGCACTGTTTATGAAAATCACAAGTCAACATGTTTGTGAGCTACTATGTTATTGAAACCTCGAGTTGTTCCTTATTGCCTTAGCAGAATTAAATCTTTAGATGCTTATAATGATATGACATATGCTGACGTGTTACAAGTTGATGGGCTTTATATTGTTTTTTTCCCCTACCTAAGCCTTCAAGCCTACTAATCTCTTAGGCCTTATTGGTTTAGAGACCTTGGGTGCTACTTTTGGGTACAACAGTCACCTTTTATTTATTTATTTTTGGAGAGAGACACTATTGTCATTATTTAAGGAGATAGTTGGGAGCACCATTTGTGGTATTTTTTGGTAGTTTTAGGATGAATAGATGTGGAAGTAAGGGATTACTCCTACAAAATCAAGAGAAATCATCCCTCTCATCTTTCCCACATACTTTCACTCTCCTCTCTTTTGGTAGTCGAAAGTTTAGTTGTTAGGGTTTTAATATTACATGAATTTGGATCTTTTTCAATTTAAATTGAAATCTGAATTGTGAATTTGAAAGTTTATTAGATTAGTAGGTTATACTACTATATAGATACTATAATTATATGGAAGCTATTTATATCCATTAAATTACTTTTCAATAATTTAAATAAAGTCTTAATAGTACAAATTAAAAATGAAAAAAGAGGAGATAATATCTCCCTTGTAACCACCATTTAGTAGAAGTGTTTAAACATTTCTCTTAATCTTAAGAGATCAAAAGTTTAAATCTCATCATTATCTTAAGATGCAAGGTATAAGTAGTTTTTTCTAAAATCAATCTCCCTCTCTCATCATTTAAAAAAATAATAATAATAGCTCCTTGGAAGTTGTAACCACACCTGAAGAAATACTAAATATGTAGACTAGCTAAACCTTAGGTTGGAAGGATACGGGTTCTAGTGCTGCAAGTGGAGGTGGCCATTGATTCGTAGAACAATTTATTTGCAAGGCGGCATGCCTCAATGGTATGGGACTCAAACTAATGAAGTTCTCCACCACTACTTTTCATTTTTGTTTTTCTTTTCTTTTTATAAATCCTTTTTAAAATTAATAAAAGGGTTTCGACATTTCACAGTCAATTTGGTTTGACTTAATCACCAATCAAGTGTAAGGAGCGTTTGTGTGGAAATGTCGAAAAAAAAAAAATCTTAAGTTCTTTGTTTATTAAATCAAATACTTTCCCATAAGCATTCCATATATCCACCCGTTTTGAGATCAAACTAACGGATTCATTATAATTTCTAAACAATAATAAATTGTGGCAAACATGACATGTGATCTGTACATGATTGGATATGTTTGGTGGGTGTGGGTTGATGGGTTTGGCTCAACCAACCTTTTTATCATTTATCTTCAATTCATGAGATCCAGACAAATTATTTTCATTTTAAATCTATACATCCAAAAAAAAATCTATACATCAAAATTAAATTCAACATAGCAAATTTTGGTTTGCCTTAAAAACCACATTAAGATACATAAATCATATAATGAGATCTGAACTTATTATTTTTCAAATATTATGCATAATATGATGATTTATAAAACTAGTACAAGAAGAAATACTAATTTTCATCGATCAAACATCTAAGTCAAGAAGGATGAACCCTATGAGAAGAAAGGCCTTTCCAAGCAGATCTCATAGAAGCAGTAGCAGAATTCATGGCAGCCTCAATATACTTCTTGGAGGCAACGGTGGCGGCCTTCTCCATCAGCCTCCCCATCTTCCTGGCCTTCTCCGCCGTCTCCACCAGCCCATCCATCTCCTTCTTCGACATCCTCTCCATCTCCTCCTCGAACTGCCGGAACTCGTCCATGGCTGATTCCATCACAGAGTCAAGATAGTCCTCCGCTTCCTTCAAGTTGGCTTCAGCTTCATGCACCTCCTTCTCGTGCTCCAACTCCATGGCCGCCCATTCCTTGTAGGCCTCCACCTCGAACAGCTTCATCAGGTCTTCGATCGTGGAGGGGTCGAACGACTTGTCGTAGCAGGCTTGGTCTGAGAGGAAGGTGAAGTGGGCGATGAGAGCTTCCATTTTTAATGATATGGAGGAAAAAGTGTGTTGCCAGAGGAATCATATAACACAATGCTTCTTCTTAAAGCGCCTCCATGCCCACAAAGTATTTATTTATTTATTTATTTTTATCTATAAAGCGAATATAATCTAGTAAATATTTGGTGACTTCAATGTCCCTATTTTGTTAAAATAAATTTTAAATTTTTAAATTTACCAAACTTGGATTACATTATATAAATTTTAGGGGTAATCTCACTTTCTCTCTTACAGTTTGATATAATTGCTAATTAACTTATATAGTTTTGAGAAATCTCATTTTATCTTTTACTGTTACTAACATTACTAAAACAATCGAAAAAACCAAAGTATCCCTATAGTTTAACACTTCCACATTAAAGGTTAAATTTTGATTTTCAAAGTCAACTTTAACGGCGAGATGTTTTTTGTACATTTTCATAAACTACAAAGAATATTTTATCTATTTCATAAATCGATAAAATGATATTAATTATTTCTAAAATTAAAAGAAAAAATAGAAGATTTCGGTATTATGTCAAATTGTAGATAGGATTATCCCTTTTTTATGTTATCGCATATGCTTCGTGTGTTGATGTGTATAGTTGTGCTTTAAATTTGTGTCGTTGAATTGCTATGCAGATTAATTTAAAGTGTTTTTTATAATACAAGTTGTCATATTAAATGTAAACTCTCTACCATCATATTACACTGGGTAGTGATAATTTGAGTTATAATCAAACTAAGTAAGGCTCTCTACTATTAAAAGTTATTGTTAGGTTGGAAGAAGGCTCTCTACAACGTAGTACATCACATTATGATAACTTGAGTTAGTACCATGTTGAATGAGTGTCATTTTCAATCTAAATAAAGGCTTTCACCACCAAACCACATTAAGCAAATTCATTATCAAGTTGAATGATGACTCTTTAGCATCAAGGGATGATTGGATAGTGGTCATCATTTTTTTTTTTATTATTATTATAATTGTAGTTTGAGAGATAGAAATATATCTCAATTAACTCAGTAGGGGCAATTTCACTTTATTGTAAGTGATTTGTTAAATATTTACACAGGAAAATAACTATAAGCAGAAGTTACATAATGAGATGTGCACAGTTTATTCGAATAGAACAATTTGTGTAAAAAAAGTCAATGTTTATAAATGGATTTCTAAACACCCCCCCCCCCCCCCCCCAACCAAAAAAAAAAAAAAAGATAATATGTTGTTGATGGAATCATTTTGAAGCCGAATAAAATAGTTATAAATTTTTTTTTTTAAAAAAAAAAAGCCTATAATATTTTTAGTTCATATCTATAAATAAAAAATTAATAAAGAAGAAACAGTCTTTTATTCAATGTCAAAATTATTAACTATATTGTTAAATGGATGAATAACTTTTATACTGAATGTGAAAGCTGTGAAACTTTTTATGGTGAGTTTGTATGAACAGTGACGCAGAATCTATACGATTAGCATTTATGAGATAAGGACGGTCTCCCACTTAGACCTAGAATTTCCATCTATCCATATTATATATAAAAAGAGGTGGTATGGAAGCATAGTTTCAACCTAATTGATCGATATCCTGACCGTCTAAATTTTGGTTGATTTGATGGGTAATGGGTTTGTGAATTGGACCGTTGCAGTTGTTATTGATCTTTTGATTGATTATCAAAAAGGAAGAATTTCAATAGTCTATGATTGATTCGGTGATGGAGATATGGATGGACTTTCTTATCTAATTCGTAGTTGGGAATCTTAATATAGTGGGGAGTGGGACCGTTTGGGTTCGACTTTGTCAATGCCTTTGTCACAACCAACAGTTGTCTTGTGTATTATATAGTTTTTTAAATCCTGACATTGGGTTGGCATCTCACCCTTACGTTAATGTGATCTTTTAATAATCATATAATATGTGGTATGTCATTTTTATAAAAAATTAATGTTGATATAACTTTTTAATAACAATATGTGATATAATTTTTTAAATGAAAACTTTTTAGTAAATAAGAAAATATATCAATATTAATTTTTTATGAAAAATACATGTCACATATTATGTAATTATTAGAAGGTAAGCATAGTATCCAACTAAACATCTTATAAAAAAAAAAATTCACATTTTAAACGTAGTCTGAAACTAAACTCTCAAAAACGGTAGGAACAAATCACACAAAATGAAAAAATTATTCATAAATCTATGTGGGACTTGAAGCTCAAACCAACTGCTTAAGAAGAGCAATGATGAAAAAGTGGGGTTATTATATAGTTTTAATTAGTTAAACAAATCAAAAATTATAAATCATAAAGAAATTAGGGAAAATTGAAAAAATGGCGCTTCTAGGAAGGCCATCCCCAAAAGTAGCCCTTTTATTTTATATTATTAATAAAAGCATTGAAAGGACAAAAACGCCCTTAATAAGTAATTTTTGAAATCAATCCCAACCTATAGGTTGAGATCTCAACCCCGAAGTTGGGAATTTCAAATAGGGTTAAATATCAAAAATTGGGATTCTCAACTTTTAGGTTGGGATCCCAACCTAAAAGTTGAGAATCTTAAACTTAAATGTTTATTCAAGTTTGGAATTCCCAACCTCAAGGTTGGGATTCTCATCCTTGAAGTTGAGATTTCAAATATGAATATTGAATCAAGATTGGAACTCCCAACCTTTAGGTTGGGATTCCCAACCTGGAGGTTGAGAATGTCAACCTAAATGTTCAATTATATATATTTCGTAATTAAACAAATTTTTAGGGTTGTTTCGTAATTATTAAATTTAGAATAGAGGGCGCTTCTTGGGTTAGAAGCGCCCTTAAAGATATTTTCTAAAATTACAAAATTGCACTTTTATTTTTTTGAATTATCAAACTTGACCTTATTATTATTTTTTGAACAAAATTACCCCTCCTATTTCTTCAATATCAAAATCCATAATCCCAACCTCAAGGTTAGGATTCCCTATCAATCCTAACTTTCAAATTGGGAATCCCAACCTCGAGATTGAGATTCCCAACCTTAATTGAAAATTCAGGGTAAAATTCATAATTTTTGGGGTTATTTCATAATTATCAAATTTAAAATAGAGGGCGCTTCTTATCCAAGAAGCGCCCTTAAAAGTATTTTTAAAAATTACAGAATAGACTTCTAATTTTCTGAATTATCAAAACGGACATTATTATTATTTTTTGAACAAAATTACCCCTCCCATTCCTTCAATATCAAAATTCATAATCTCCCACAATTCATCAACATCATCAACCACAATTCATCAATATCATCAATCCAATTCATCAACATCTCCCACAACAACAACAACATTATCAAATCAACAATTAACAAACAAACACAAAAAAAAAAAAAAAAAGAAATCTGGTTCTGGGTTCGCGACCCAGAACCAGACCAGTCTCTTCTTCTTCTTCTTCTTCTTCTTCTTCTTCTTCTTTCTTTTTTTTTTTCCTGCTTTGGTTCTGGGTCGCGAACCCAGAACCACATCGGTTCTGGGTTCGCGAACCCAGAACCAGAGAACCCATAACCAGAGATGGTTTTGGGTTCGCGAACCCAGAACCGTCTCTGGTTCTGGGTTCGCGAACCCAGAACCGTCTCTGGTTCTGGGTTCGCGACCCAGAACCAAGGCAGGAAAAAAAAAAGAAGAAGAAGAAGAAGAAGAAGAAGAAGAAGAGAGGGTAGGTCAGTGGAGAGAGAATCAGAAATGGGGTCAGTGGAGGGAAAGTTTTAGAGAGAGAATCAAAAATAGGGTGGGTCAGTAGAGGGAAAAACAATGGTAAATAGTAATTAACTGAACCATTAAGGGTATTTTGGACCAAAAAGAATCATGCTGCAGGAAATTCAAAAAAAAGAGCTGATATCCCAAAGGGTCATTCAAAAAGGGTTATATTTGGTTAAAACCCAAGAAATTAGTTATCACGCGAAAATAATTAATATGGGCCATGTTTGCGTTAGGTGCTGGTGTAGTAATTAGAGATCATTTGGGTTGTTGAGACTTTTGCAATTCGTGAGGCTCTTTTGATGTGCGTGGCCCAAGAGTTGGTTATATGCTTGATTGATTTTGTGGCAAGTGACTCTGCACGTGAATCAAATTACTTAACAAACCCTCGGTAGTGCATCTTGTATAGCCAAGGCTGGCCCAACATTATTGGAGGCTTTAGACGAAAATGTAAGTAAAATTAAAGTCCATTGTAACTACTACTTAAGTACAATAACTTATAATAAAAATATTGTATTTCTAAATTAATATTATTTATATATAGAAAAGCTTTTGTTTGAATTTTTTAAACTCTTTTGAAATTGTTAATTCTTAGATTAAATGGCAAAAATCATTATAAAAAGTAGGAATTTCAAAAACTAATCATATGTCAAAAGTGAAATTCATGTTTAGCCCATCCTAAGTAAATTACGTATTCAACCCTCAAACTAACTAATTACAACCCATACCCCTTTTTACCAAATTGGCCTAACCACAAATTTGCCCATATACCCTTGTCATTTAAAATTCAAAAAGAAACCTAAATACCAAAATACCCTCACAAATAAAAACCTCATTCATCACGATTAACCTTCATTTTTCGTTCATTTTCACCTTTTCTTTCATGGTTTGTGGGATCTACCATCATACATTGACCATTGTCATTGACTGTTCACTGACCATTACTGAGCGCACTATAGACATCAAGCAACACGGAGATTCTTCACTATTCGAACCGTATGCATTCTAAATGCCATTTCTTTGTGTGTGTGTGTGTGTGTGTGTGTGTTAATAAGTTTTGGTCATTAGGTGTTGATAAATAGGGTTGTATGTGGTTGATAATGTGGTTTTGAGTTAGAAGATCGTGATTTTTGGTGAGATATTGTTGACGCAGGGTTTGTTAATCTTCTTCATATGCAACTTGGATAAATAGGTCCATCTATTCTGTTGCTTCAAGAAATTGAGTTAAATAAGCATATTTAACCTAGTTCCTTCAAGCGATGTTTTTATGTTTTTTTTTTTTTTTTATTATTATTTATTTATTTATAGTTTTGGTTATTAGGTTTTGATAAATAAGGTTATATGTGGTTGGTAATGTGATTTAGAACTTAGAAATGGTGATTTGTGGTGAGATTTGCTATTGTAGGGTTTGTTCATCTTCTTTGCACACAATCGAGTTATATAGCCTATCTATCCTAATTGCTTGAAGAAACTGGGGTTAAATAGGCCTATTTAACCCTATTCCTTGAAGAAGTGTTTATATATATAAATATATATATTTTTTTAATTTTTTTCTAGTTTTGGTTATTGAGTTTCAATAAATAAGGTTGTACGTGATTGATAATGTAATTCAGAATTTAAAATGGTGATTTGTGGTGAGATTTTGTTATCGCACAGTCTATTCATCTTCTTTATATGCAACCAGGGTAAATTGGCCCATTTATCTTGGTTGCTTCAAGAAATTGAGTGAAATAGGCCTATTTAAGCCTTGATACAATCCAAAGAAACAACAAAACGGTTCAAAACACAATTGAAAATGGAGAAAGTAATAACTTGTAGTCAATTTTTTGCGTAGACAAATACTGATGTTGTCACGACATAGGCCCTGAGCCATGATAGAATCATAAATATTACTTGATAGAAATTTTCAATTAACACTATAAAGTTCATGAAAATTTTCCCCTTTTTTAAAAATATAAAATTTTTCTTTGTTTTGGATACTCCCGAGTACCAAGATAAAATATTAAGGAAAATTTAATGAAAAACTTCAAAACACTCTAAAATAATTTCGATAGAAATCATTCCCACAAAATATGTAAACACCTACTAGAAATTATGAGTTCATAGTCATAAATAAAAATTATGAACATTTAGTCATACAATCAGCTTATCGTATTTAAGCATTCACTTCTACTTAGATTCACAAATGAAAATCCATAACTCTGGTGTTCTTAATATAATACTTTAAATACATCGAATGTGAGTTCCCTAAATTGGTTTCAAGGACATCCATCTCTAAATACCAATTTGAAATGAAATAAACTAAATAACTATACCATGAGCAGAGTTTCTGATTTCCTTGATCCTCTACCTACTCCGCCTGATGGTCACCTAAGTCACCTTGTACATTTCTTGGAAGGGAGAAAAACAAAAGAGAGGCGAGCTAGTACTTAGTAAGATTTCATTCCCGATAAGGTTTTGGAAACCACTTTCTAAAATCATTGTTAAAACTCTGCATGGTTAATTGTCTTAACAAATCTTATAAATCATTTCATAAAATATATAGGCTCTTAAAATAGTAATACAACATTTAAATTTTTAAGCCTAGTTAGAGCATTTTCAAAATAATGTAAATCCCAACCTCTAGTTATATATCCAATGGCCTATAATTTCAGTAAATTATTTTGAATAAGAAAACAATGTTTGACATATCGTGACTGTAGTAACCATACCAGAAAATACCCTACGCAGTGACCCCGACATAAAGTCATATAGTACGAATAGTTAGTGATAACATCATGACGGGATCCTTCCCGAATCCCTCCTCTGGACCCAAAAAAGATCCCGTAACACCCTGAAAGAATTCTCACGAACCCTATACTCAGTACGAAGGAACCCCGTCAGGACACCGAAAAATCATTTAGCTAGATCTTTTAACTTCTTTTACAATGTGACAATGATAAAAAAATTTCACTTTTTAATAAAAATTTCGGCAGCATGTCGTTTATTTTCTAAACTATGTCACCCTGCAAGTTTCAAATACAGTTTATAAAAACACTTCTATGACACTCATTTCTCAACTTCTAGAGCCTCTAGCTCATTTCTCACAACACAACCACAAACAGGTGAATAAAATCCGAAAACTAAATTTCAAAAAACCTAAATAAAACATTTTTAACTAAAGCATCCACTATTTCTTTAAAATATTTACAACTATATACATTAACATATACATGATCAAAATAACAAAAGATATACATGTAGTAGGTGTCGTCCTATGCGTCCGCCTGCACGTCTGAATGAACCTCGTCAGCTGGACGACTAGCTCCTGCGTCTGTGAGAGAATTTTTAAGAAAAACATTTAAAGAAAACTATGAATATAACTCAGTGAGTGATATAATTTATATAAATTAAAATTCATTTCTATATAAAGTATTCTCCTAAAACAGTTTTTAAAACTAAAATACTTTCTAAAATCATTTTCTAAAACAATTTCTGAAATCTTTTCTTAAAATCTTTTCTAATGCTCGCCTAAATAGTAACTCAGGGAATATCTACTTCTGGCGTGGTAGCATATAAAATCTAGCTAACCACTAGGAGTGGGAATCTACCATGTGTAGTCGCCGAAAGTGGACCCACGCTGCGGACCGACTACACTACCTCATACGTGTATACGGATCACTCATGTCTCGCTCACACAAGAGTCGACTAGACTCAAATCTCACTGACTGACTTCCTCTCATCTACCGTATCACGCATAGGGCATTCGGCCGGGTACTAAACTGGGGCTAGGGTAAACCATAGGCTATTAAAATCTCTTTTTCTTAATACACAAAAATATTCTAAATTTTAAGGTCGTAAGCCTAAAATCTTTAATTCTAGCACAATCTCATATACATAAATAATAAACTAAAATCTTTATGCTAGAATTATAATATAAATTTTATTAATAAATGAATAACTATTTATAATAAATTCTTTTAACTTTAAATAAACTTCAAGAAAATGTAAACTTTAAAAACGCGTAGTTCCACTCACAATACGTCCTCGAATATAATCTGATCCTCCTTCGTATACCTCCGGAACTCTCCGCTTTTACCCTAAAACATCAAATATCCATTTAGGGTCACTTAACTCATTCAAATAACATTCAAAATCAATAAAAATCTCATTTATCTCTATTAATACCCTTTAATGCCTAAACTTTCGGATTTCAATTTCTATTAAATCGGGGCTTTCGAAATCTGTTTTCTTTACATAAATCCTATTTATTCTTTCCTAGGAATACCTCAGTATACTTAATTTCATCGTCGGATGATCGGAAGGAAATTCGTTCGATTTCGCTTACTAATAAAAATAAATTTTCGCTTCGAACGTCCGACAACTTCAACAATCAATCTTCTAGTATTCTAACACCCAACCATGATTAAATAAACGGTTTCGAACGTTAAACGAACGCATTTAGAAGGATTTCGAAAAACACCCTTCAACTCATTTGTTTAGCTCCGAAATCAATCCTAAACTTTTCGTTTTCGAAATCTAACTTCATAAGATTATTTTCTAACATCTAAAACATCTATCTAATGCCTTATAATCGAAAACGAAATCAGATCTCCCAAAAACCCATTTTGGCCATTACTCTCTCTCTCTCTCACCAATTTTTCTTTCACCAAATCACTCAAAAATCATACCAAAATCATCCTCACAACTCCCTCTTATCATCCTTAAACTCAAATTTGAAAAAAGAAATAAGAGAGAGAATGGGTTTTCACATAAACTATCAAATTTTAAACTGAAATAACTCACCGAATAAGCGATCTTTTCGCTTCAAATTTGTTGGGTTAGCTAGAGGAGGTGACAATGAACAACTTTTGTGAAGAAATCTTGATGAAAATCGGATCGGATCTTCCTCTTTCTCTTTCTCTCTCTCGTGTCGCACTCTCGGCTCTCTCTTTCTCACCCAATTTCTCTTTCTTTCTTTTCTGTGTTTCTCGATCAAATGTCTCCAAATGAGACAAAATTTACTTTTATATATATTTATACTCAATTACAAATTAGTCCCTCAAGAAAATTTCATTTAATCAACTCAAACTTTTAATAATCTTACTAATGCCCAAAATTATATAATTCATTCATCATCACTTTGTAATCGAACCGGGGTTAACCAAACGACATCCGACTTGCGATATGAAAATATAATAAACTTTAGATAATACTACTGGAGTTATACGATTCGACCGTAACTTAATTCGAAGATTTCTAATACCATAAAATAATAAATCTGGGTGAGGGCTTACACATCACATAATGACTAGGATGGTAGACTTTTACCTTATTCAAGTTACAAAATAATTTAAATTAATTCACCATACAATCAATACAATATACATAAAAATCCATATTTTGAAAACCCTCTTTTTTATTTATGAAAAATTTCGGCAGTATAACGACTGCTAATTCAGTAAACCAAATTTGTCATTAAACCACAATATACTCCTAAAATAATCCACAATATATTTCTACAAAGAATTAACATACTTCCAAAATCATAAGAATTTAAATAAACTCTAATTTTAACATAAAAACTTTTAAAAGATCATGAGTGAACCCCTATCTCAAAGTGGGCTATTAACTACTCTAAAAACTTTGATTCCTACTCTGAAAACTTTGATTGCCAACATAGTTATCGTCGTTCCAAATTGAATCTACAAAGTAACGTAATATAGAAAAATTTTAATACGACTGTCTTATGGGAAAAATAACCCTAAAAATAGATTATACACTTAAAAACAAGTCCATAGATGCGTCCGGAGCTAAATTTCGAGTTCGAGAGATCGAGAAACTTACTTCCGCCGTACGTGGTGGCTAACAGCGACTTTTCGGCGACCATGGTGGTGGAAGGTGCAGCTAGATGAGTTTTCGATGTCCTTGACATGCTTGTCACGACGATAGGGTTGGCCAAAGTCAGAATTGCTTAGTTTTGCCGAGATTTTAAAAAATTGAAGTTAGTTAGTGGTAGGAATTCCTCTGAAGAATCGAAAACCCAAACGATGGTAAAATTTAGTGAAATTGGTATCTATGGAATCTACGTCACATGAGTTTTCCAACTGTATCAAATTTGGCCAAAACGAATGTCAGATGTGATCGGAACGAAAGGTCAAAGTAGTGGTCGAGGGAAGAAGAAAGCTGGAAAACAAAAAAAACAAAAAATGAAGAGAGAGAAAGTTCTGATCGACTGGAGGTAGAAGATAGATTATATAATCCAACAAAATTACAATTTGTTACCCTCAACTATTACAAATTATGATTGTAAACCGTAACTTTAAAAATCTAATTTTTTGGCCCTTATATTTTTTCAAAATTTTCATAAATTTTTTCAATTTCACCCTTAAGAAAATTTGAGGTTTTTACAAATGTGGAAAAAGTCTTCAACATAAAAGTTGTAGCCCTTCATCATACTTTTCAAACACACTAAAAATCGAGCAATTTCGATATTAAATTTGAAAGTTATAAACAAAATGCCGAAACAGACTCCTAACACCCGAAAGTAGTGTGCTAGGTCTAGTTTTTTATACGGGTTCATATGAGTTATGATTTTTCTGGCGAATTTTGAACTCAAATTTGAACTTTAAATAATTAGGCCAATTCTTAAAGGCAATTGGGTTAGTTTTTTAGCAATCATCAATATTGAAAGCAATTAGAGCACTTAGGCGACTATTAATATTATTGGGCTTAATTTAGAATTTTTATTAATTTAGGATTATATTAATTTTGATAGTTATTTTATTAATTTTAGGATTAGTATTTTTAAATTAGGGTTAGTTATATTATTTTCTATTTTAACTAATATATCTTTTTGTTAGTTTAGAATTTGTTTTGATTTAGGATTGTATTTCCTAAAAAATTTATGTTTCTTAAGAAAGTTAGAATTAATCAACTATAAATAAGATATTAGTTTAGGATTGTTATCATACAGCCAATTATTAGTTATTAGATGACAGTTTGTTTTTCTTTTGTTCTATTGAAGAACATATGATTATCAAGTTAAATCTTGTATGATCAATCATGATTTATCTCTCACCTTCTCATCTTGTTCATAGCAGTGGCGTTAATATTTTTCTTTTATAATTTTGGTTATTAATTGTTCTATAACTAATAGGTCAAGATTCTTTATAACTTTGATTTTTTATTGTCATTAATCAACGAGTTAAAATTCTTTTATAAACTTATTTTAATCTTTCTTAGAGTTGTGATCTAATAGTTGTTGTCAGTGCCATATCGATATATGGGATGCATTAGTTGGTATCTGAGCTTTGTATATTAATTCAGACTTGCTTATCCATTTTTTTTTCTTTTTTCCACATAATTCATCTTTGTCTTTAATTTCACATCATAATCTCTTTTTCTTATATCATCTTGCTGGTTTGTGTTTTAATTTTTTTTCTTTTATTGCCACATAACATTAATTTTTATTTTTTAGGAATTCTTTGCTCATCAATTTTTATTCTTGTTGTGTCAACATCAATCTATTCTTGTTTGTTTTTGACCGAAAACACCACTTAGGGTTTTTTTTCTTCTTATTATTGCACATCACCATTCTTGATTCATCATTTAGAGTTTGATTTTCTTGAGTTTGTTATTTGGTTTGCTTGTTAAATTCTTGTCTGATTGCAACATCCCTCATAATCATTAATCTTGGTCGCATCAATTTTGTTATTTTCTTTGGCCGAGTATTCTAAGGTTTCTAGGGTTCTTGATTGAACATTAAGTGACTTTTGCTTGAATTCAATTCGAAATATCACCTAGAAAATCATCTTGATTTGCAAATAATATCGAGATAGCAAAAAAAAAAAAGGAAAAAAATAAAGTGAAAACACATGAGAGAGTATTGAGTGAAACACATAAGGAAGTGTTGTAAGGTTTTTTGTAACATTCTTTTCAGGTTTCAATCAATTCATTGGACAGTGATAAAGATGGGTGACGATTTGAGGATAAATCATTTTGAAGAAAGAGGAAATGATAAGATCTAAGAAGCAACAAAACGATCCAAAACAGAGTTGAAAATAGAGAAAGCCATAATTTGTGGTCATTTTTTAGCATAAATGGAGATTGATTTGAGAAAGTCTTCTACATGAAAATTATAGCCCTTTGTCTTACCTTTCCAACACATTAAAATTCACACAATTTCGACAATAAATGCAAAAGTTATGGTTAAAATATCTAAATAAGTTCTTGACATTCAAGAGTGGTGTATCGGGTCAGGGTTTTTATGCAGCATGTGAGTTGCATTTTTTTTTATGAATTTGGAAGTCAAATTTGGTTTAAATAATTGGGTTGATTCTTGAAGGCAAGAGGACTGGTTTCTTGGAGATCATCAATGTTGAAGGCAATTAGAGCACCTGGACAACAATTAATTACTCAAGAAATAAGCTTAAAAAATAAGAATTCGATGCCTAAAAAATATGCCCACCAATCACCTGTAAAAAAAAAGAATGGATCAAGGTGATGCTATTAAGGTGCTAGCAATCACATTCTAACAATCAAGTCAAGTGGTGATCGAGAGAGGGCAACTCTAAAATATGCTAGCATAAGTGCATGGACATAAAATAAGATGAAAACTAAAGGAAGCTAGAGAAAACATATAGCAAGAGATATATCAAAAAATAGAAGAAGAAGAAGAAGAATAGAAGAATATATAGAGTAAAATATGGAGAGTTAAAAAATGAAGGGTTAGGTTTTAAATATTATGAGTTCAAAAATGAAGAGCTAGGATTTAAATATAAAGAGTTAGCAAATGAAAAGTTAAGGTTTAGATAGGTAAACCTGGCTATCCTTTTGGACAGGTGCCAAATCTTCATTCATCCTCTCAGATTGGTAGCATCCTGGTCAACAAGGCTTCCTACAACCATCCTAGGAACTCTTATGTCCTGAACATCCTTGAACCCTTTTGAGAGGTCAAGTTCTAGAGATTGTTCTAAGATGCTTACTCGATGGTCTGCCAATGTTGTTATCTTTGTTTGTATCAAATATTTCTTTCTTTCCCTTAATAATTACTTTTTGATTTTCATTAGCGATTTTTCATCGTTAAAGCCTATAAATTATAGTAAGTATCCCACAAAAATCTCAATTAAGAACATGGTAAAACAAATTTTTAGTACTATAAAAATTGTGTTGTTCTCCTCCTTGCTGTCCCAATTTATTCTGTATATTATTTTCAGCATTTAAACACATCAAAAACTTGTTCTAAACGCCCTAGAACATAGTAGCCACATACCATAAAATGAATTAATTAAAAACTTATATAAAACTTAATTTTCAAATCGTTTAATTTCCAACACAATGTATATGCAATTCTATTCATCAATCAACTTTCTAATCAATTCATATGATAGGGGTGAAGGGAAAATCTAATCGAAACTTTTTCCAAAACTAAAATTGTGGAATATATAAAACTTGGTTTAAAATTTTTTTTCTCAAAGCATGGATTAAATTTAGTAAAGAAATATATTAAATTTAATTGATTTTGTACAAATGTATAAATGAAAATATCGATTGATCGACCTCATTCTATATACCCTCCAAATAATCTTTCACACTATAATGAAGATGAATCATCTTAAACTGTAAGCTCAATTTTTCATAAATCAATTGTGTGTGAACCCTACAAAACTCCAAAAAAAAAAAAAAAAAGTCAAATTCCAAGTCAAGGAAAAATCAATCACTCTTGAACTTATGCTAAAATTTTGACAAAGCTAAAAAATCTCCTACTCTTGTCAAAACTAACCTATTTATAGTTTCCAATAAAATATCCAATTTTCTTTACGAATTTAATTCCTTATTTTGTTAGTCTTTCAATTTAATTAAAAATATAAAACTAATTACTTAGAGACCAATTAATTAAATAAATAATCAATTAATTCATGGGTCCTAACCCCTATTCGAGTGGGCTTGGGCCACCAAGCCCTTTGGCTCTCCAAGCAAGTCGTGACCCAAAACTCAAATCATTATTACTTAATTAATCCAATTGGGCCCCACCTAACAACATATAAGAAAGAAGACGTGTCCTTGTTTCTAAGATTGAACGTTGAAACAAAAAAACAACACAAAACAAAATCTCAAGAATCGATAGTTGCAGGCATCGCATGAACACAGATCCAGATAAATAACGAGTAGAAGTGTTGTTTTGGAAAAGATGAAGAGTAATAATAGTAGTAGCATGAGGAGGGAAGGCGTGTTGTGGTCGATCCTCCTCTCTTTAGCGATTAATACGATGCTCTGCGACGCCATATGGTTGAATCTACCGGCGACCGGCACCAAATGCGTCTCCGAAGAAATCCAGAACAACGTCGTCGTTTTGGGCGACTACGTCGTCGTCTCCGAAGATCACTCCCATATCCCCTTCATTTCCGTCAAGGTTCGATTCCCATTTGACTTGTTTTTGGTGAAATGAAACCCTTAGGGACCTGATTGCAATCAATTAGTTAACTTGAATAGTTTTCATCAAATCAAATTGTTTTTGTATTATTATAGGTAACGTCGCCATATGGGAACAATCTTCATCATCAGGAGAATGTGACGCATGGTCAGTTTGCTTTCACGACTCAAGAATCTGGTAACTATTTGGCGTGTTTTTGGGTCACTGGAAACAATCCCAAAGCTGGAGATGTCAGTGTCAACGTTGACTGGAAAACTGGCATTGCCGCTAAGGATTGGGATACTGTTGCAAGAAAAGAGAAAATTGAAGTGAGTCGACTCAATTCCTTTGTATTTTTGTCCTCTGATTTTGTAAATTATAAAGAGCACAGGACTACAATTTAGAAGTAAACCTAGGTTAGTTTGATTAATCAGGTTTTATAGACTTAAGGTTTAAGTTTAACATATTTATACTGTTGATTTTATGTCTCATATTTATATATATAACATGGGGGACTAGTTGATGAAGCAAAGGAGAAGGACTGATAGTCTCAGACCCGAAGCGGAATCAACTAACCCATTTTGGGGATATTGATAAGTTGGGGGTGTGGGTATGGTATGTAATTTGTAGGGGTACTTTTGAGATTAGGGTTTGATATAAATAACTCCTGTAATCCTGGTGATAGAGCGAAAGGGACGGATTGATAGTCCTGAACCGGAAGCGAAATCAACTAGCCCCTCGGGGGGATACTGATAAGTTGGTGTGTGGGTACGGCATCTAATTTATAAGGCACTTTTGGGAGTAAGGTTAACATAAATAACCGTTGTAACCGTGTTGAAAGTTTAGTGGAATTTCATTCAGCCGTATAAAAGTGGATATACACTCATTGCCGAACCATTATAATTCTTGGTGTTGTTCTTTCTTCTTCGTACTTTGTTATTTGTGTTTCAATTGTACAATATACACATTTTACCGTAATATATTTACACCAAGGTTTAGAAATGGAGAAAAAGATGATAAATAGTGTCCTGATATTCTTAATTTATACTTTCATTACGCATACATACTACTATTGGTGTTGATTCTGAGAACATGCTGATCATATAGAGCTGAAGGTTGTTACATGATTTTGGTAATAGTTGTTTACACAGTGTTTGTGATTGTCTTCGTCAGTTTTGGTTGTTGAACACTGGTTTTCCCATTAAACAGAACTTTTAGGAAAAATATTGAATGAGGGACCTGACTTCATGTAGTTATAGTATATTTTCCTTAGCAACCAGAAGATTAGTTACAACTTTTTACTCTCTTGTTCCTAACCGATTCTTATATCATATTTATTCTCGCATGCATGGCTTTACCTTGTATTCGTTGTCTAGGGTGTGGAGCTCGAACTGAGAAAACTTGAAGGTGCTGTAGAGGCCATCCATGAGAATCTCCTCTATCTCAAGAGCAAGTAATGTCTATATTTATAACTGGAAATAATTTTAAGTTTTTTTTTTTTTCCTATATTTAGCTAACATCAATACTGTGGGATATGCTCACAGGGAAGCAGAGATGAGGGTGGTGAGTGAAAAAACGAATGCTAGAGTGGCATGGTTCAGTATCATGTCCTTGGGAGTCTGCATTGTGGTTTCAGCCCTACAGGTCTGGCATTTGAAGCGATTCTTTCAAAAGAAGAAACTTATCTAGATTCTCTACTCACATTATATTTCTTGATGAAAGGGAAAATTTCTGGAACACTTTTATTGTTTCTTTATCTGAAGAAATGAATACTGTGGTAGGAAATTTTGGTACATTCACTGAGCATCCAGTTTTTAATATGAGACGGATAAGTATTATTCTTCATCCCTTAATTGCATGGTCTATTCCATCCTTTGACAGCATTATGTTTATGTAGAATGGTGATTGTTGAGATGTGTTGCTCATTCGTACTTGGCAGACTCAATTATTTTAGTCTCACCTTCTGATTAAAGAGTTCAATTGTGGGTGGTGGCCATAGGGTAGGTTTTGCCATGTGATATTGATTGTCTGATTGCTTGGTAGCTGGTTCTGTTTATTTATCCTAGCCTCAACTTGTTTCATAAGTGATATTGGTATATCATGACTGTGGGGGTTCAATCTTGCAAGGGTTTGGTGGTATAATTTTTCAGATAAGTAAAAGCATGAACGGTAGCTAATTGTTAGATCTAACTCATTGTGTTTACTACCACCTTGGCACCCCCCTAACCTTCCCTGTGGAGATGAGTAATATATATATATATATATATATATGTATATATATGATGCAGCAGTTAGTGGTCCTTTTGCCTTTGTTCAATAGAATTCTGTTGCCTTGTTTCTGGGACAGTTTTTCTGGACCTTGGATGAGTAATGGGTCATTCTATAGCCTTGCAATTGCATGATCAGGCAGTTGACTGCCATGGGCTAAGAAGTAAATCGTAGGCAATAACCATTTATATAAGGGTTAGGATCAAGAGCACAATTTTTGTCACACATTGTGGACTATTTGATTAATGAAGCACTTCACATTATGCTTCGGCTGTACCGGACAGTATATACGACTATGTGGCCGTATCGGGCAAAACATGTATCCATACGGCTGTATTTTGGCTGTATGTTTTTTTGGGTATATAATGCATACCAATATGATTGTATATGGCCGTGACATACTGATACAACCATATATACACATGTATGGCCAGGTCGAGTAATTAAAAGAGCAAAAAAGAAAAAAACTCAGGCGGCTTTTAGCTTTCATTTCCAACGACTTCTTTCATGGGCAGAAACTTTTTCTCTCTAGAAACTAGCAAATCAATTTTACCTCCCTCTTCTTTGACCAACGTTGGCAGTAAACCAAACTTGACTAAGCCCCCCCTCAATCATGGGCATTCTAGAGAAGAGAGAGACCAAGGAAGAAGTGATGAGAGAGGAGGGAGAAGAGAGAAAGTGAAAAAGAGAGACACCAAAGAGTGGGATTGGAAAGGAGAGGGAAATCCTCAAGTCTCTGTTGCTTCCCATGCCTCAATATTTCTATTCAAGACACTGACTCTTTTCCCCTTCATTCTGACGACCAACCCACTTATTTATTTCTTCTAGCTGATTTTGCTTGCTTGTTTAAGGGCTGACACTTGTCCTTATGTACTTTAAAAAATTTGACCACTTTGTCTGCCAACACCAATATTTGTCTCTTCTTCCAATTTCAATGTTAAAATTCAAAAGATTTTGTTTATTTTTTAATACAATTAAGTAAATATTAAAAAATAAAAAAATTAAATAGAATAAATAATAAATATTAGAAATAAATATTTATTTAATGTATTAGGTTTTTTAAGTCATTTTCGGGCATACCGTATCATACCATGGTGGGATTTCCGTATTGTTCCGTATTATATATTTATGAACCTTGCTTCACATAGTTGAGATGCTTTTGCTTATGTTAGTTTCATAATATATTATTGGATACAATCCCAATTATTTTACAGTTCTAGATCAAATGGTCTAAAGCATGTTAAAGTTCTAGATTAAATTATCTAAAACCTGGCACAGTTTCCCTTTATATTTTATTTTGTGGGTGCAAATGAGCAGGCGAAGGATGTGATGGATGTGTGATATAGGTTGCCAGGTTGGTAATGGGTTCATGGCTTTGTGCATGGGTTACCATTATATCATATACAGGTTTCATTGGTGAATCCTTCTAGGTTATCTAGTATTTGCAAGTAGTGTTAAGTTTGTGAACATCAAGAACTTAATGACCTCATTTGCAAATAGTGTTAGGTTTCATTTGCTTTCAAATTACAAATTAAATACATTTAACCAGTGGAGTATCAGAACACATACTCTACTGATAAACCTATGTTTAGAGCCAAAATGATAGTTTCTTTCATGATTTAAGGCAAGATATGTACATAATCTTAATATATAATCCTCAACATGAGGCTAGGCATGCCAGACTTTCCATCTTTTCAATGAAACATTTTGAATAATCTTCTTCCTGCGTGGTTCAACCATCATATAAGTATTTTAATTACAGGTTTACCAGGTACACCGCTAGACCCTGGAATGCTTCGAAACATTAAGGGGGTTATCTTTAATCTAGACTTTCACTGACTTTTATATACTGTTTTTAAGCGAATGATCTTTACATAATTCATATATTTTTATAATTGATTTGTATATGGAATAATGGATACGCACGAGGGCACATCGGATATGTACAACTACAAATTATTCTTAGTAGACTCATACATTTATCTTTACAAAGTATACTCTGGTCTGAAAAGCAGTTATTTACACGTTATTAAGTGAAACGTATTAAAATATTGCCCTACAAGCATGTTTTTAGCTGATAAAAGACCTTATATGTGCCTCAGAAGCCATATCCAATTATCCATTACCATCTTTACTATTTATATAATTTTGAAAAAAAAAAAAAAAAAGTTCAAGAAAGTTGTTAATATAGAGCTGCTGTGCAACAACATCGAAACTATAAATCAATGTATTTCAGAACTACTGTGTTACATAAACCTGAATCTTAATATTTTAATTACAAATCTTTTTTTTTTTAATATTACTTATGACATATACAAAAAAACTATATATTATTTATGACAAATTTTTGATAATTTATAAGAAGTAATGATTAACTTGTAAATTTGTAAAGTGAGTGTATGGAGTAATTGGGTTTAGGAGGAACTTTTTTGTGTGACATTAGTGCCACCCTTTAATTAATTTATAATAATTTATTGTAATATTTAATCTAAAAATTTTTATAATATAATGCTTAATAATTTATATCATCCTATAAAATATTGAAAATGTTTTGATGAATTACTATAATATATATTTTTTTGACAAATAATATAATATATATTTTTCATCACATACATTCTTTGTTTTATTATAATATTATCATTTCATTTTAAAAATTAACTAGTTTCAATGACTACTACACCAAACACATTTTCAAATTGTAAAAATATAAAAATCAATTTTTCATTTACAAAGGGAAAAAAAAACAATTCAGAACAACCCTTAGGTTTATATTTTCAAAAACAAGATGTACACACACAGCATACTTTGTTAGAAATTGAAACAAGTTTTTCATGCAAAACAATAACTGTGAATTTGTAAGCAAAAAAAAAATGTGTTGGAAATAAAATTACATTATTATTTTTTTACCCTACAACAGAATATTGGCTTCCCGTTACACCAGCCAAAAGCAGCAGAGACAAAACAATGAATTTCTAAACATTTAGAGTCAATGACATAAATAGCTTTTATTTTTCTTCCCTTTTGTAATATGAGCATATTAAATACCACAGCAACGATGTCAAAATCAAGAACTAAAATCTGAAAATATAATTGTTACGATGAGATCAATCGATAGAGAATGATCAAAGTTGTCATCAAATCAGCAGTCAAAACTGTTACTCAGAGAGACTAAATAAAAGGTAATGTTGATTAAAATTAAAATTAAAATCAAATCAGCAATTGCCCCATGTAAGCTTTTATTCGATTCGAACTATCTTGCGGTTCATGCATCTAAACCTGCAAATCTCATCAAAGAAATCATCAGAACTGCTGTGGCTGCTCTTCATCTGAAGAATTCTTATTACCATTTTCTTCAAATTCTTTCCGTATTTTAACAGTGACTCTAGAGTACTCATTTTCTGTTCAGCATTTAAGGGTGATCTCACAGTGACCACCACCTTCTCCAGACAAGGAATTAGAAACCCCGGCTCCACCTGCAAAAGTTAGAAAGTGCATCTTCATAAATATATGCAATCACAAGGTTAACTAACTTGACTTGGGCAGATAATTAACAACATCACAAGATCGTCTACTCACGTTTTTCAGGCTGTTCTTCTGGCAGAGTGCAGCAAACATGGCCCCATGGATGTCAAACCTTTGTAACTTAGGATGATTATTAAAGAATTCAACGAAGTCAACCTCCGGAAAAGGCTGAAGGGTATCGAAGTCCCCAGTGAATTCAACCTTCATGTAGAGATGTTTCACCTCACTAGACCCTTGAAGCATTTTGCATATAGCATCCCAACACCACTGGACCCCTCTTATAGACAACGATTCTAGTGCAGCTAGCTTCCCGAAATCAACCATGTAGACTCTCCCTAAAGCATTTGAGGAATATTATTAGATCAACTGGTTTAAATAATCAAGAACCTTCATCAGTTTACAAAACTAAGTGTGGAAACCGAAAGATGATTAAGATAATTACCAGCATTATTGGAAATCGAAAGATTCCTCAAGCAATCCGTCTCCCGAACCCTAATCCAACTACAACCCTGTACCTCAAGTAATTCAATTTTCGGACAAGAGAGAGAGAGCAAGCAGTTACCCGCACCATAAAAATCCAGCCTACACTGCTCCAAGTGTGGCAACTCAATTGAAAGTGATGTAATACCTTCGCATCCAAGCAGCAACAACTTGGTCAAATTAGGACAAGCCCTAAGTGCAGTGGACAATGCAGGATCCTCTAATCTCGCACCAACTATTTCCAGATTCCGAAGGTTTTGGAAAACATCCCAATCGGGAGAATTAACCATCAGCACTCCCCAAAGCTTTAGGGACTCCAGATTCTTCGCAATGTTAAGGCAGTCTAATTTCGAGGGGCTCTCAAGGCAGGCCTGGTATTCAGCCAGATTGTCCATTCGAAGTTCAAGATGTTTAAGCGTTGAACCCGCCACCAACAACCACGAGGCAAGGCCTACACTAGAAAACGGGCTATACACAACAAGCTCCTCTAAACACTCAACTGAAGATATCATCTTCCATACAATATGATCAGAGCTGTCTCCACCACAACTATGGTTATCAAACGAGTTACGGGGAAAGTAGAGGCTTTTCAGATAAGGAATCAAGTCCTTCCATCGCTTGGATACACAATTACAAATCGCTAAATCCCGGGCATTATTCATGTATGACAAAATGTACTGAATAACGGCATCTGGGAGTGAGTCCATTCTGTAAGCAACACAGCAATGTCAATAAAGAATTGTGCACAAAACAACAATGCATTCACTTTCGGTAAACAAAATGCAACATCAATCTAAGTTTTCTTCTTCTTTTTTTAATACAAAAAACTATCAGGACCTACCAGATTGAGCACGGATAACATTAATCTAAGTTGTCATTGTGACATCATTTCTTTCTGAAAAAAGAAAAAATTGGTTTCCTAGTATGAAAACTAGAGATAAACAAAGTGATAGCTACACCAAACACAGTTAGCAATTGTTTAAACAATCACAAAATTCAATCTCTTGATAACGGAAGATTACACCAAACCCAGATAAGATTTAATCTAGGTTTTCTTTTTCTTCTTTTTTTAATACAAAAGACTATCAAGACCTACGAAATCGAGCACGGATAACATTAACCTAAGTGACTTATTGTGACATTGTTTCTTTCTAGTATCCTAGTATGAAAATTAAAGATAAACAAAGAAGTGATAGCTAAAGCAAACACATTTAGAAATTGTTCAAGCAATCACGAAATTCAATCTCTTTATAATAAAACACAACAACTCTAATAAAAATTACATTATTACTAAACGAATAGAAGATTACTACACCAAACCCAGATGAAATATATAGATATTGAGTCAATCCCAGATGAATATTTGAACAATCAATAACACCACCATTATTTGGACATTCAAATAAGTCACAAAAGATCTGATAGAAGAGAGCAATGGAGAGAGAGCTCACAGTTACGAGAATGGAGAACCGGAGGAGGAGCTACAGAGACAGAGAGAGAGAAAACAGATCTGAGCGTCAATTTATTTGGAAACAGTATGTATAATATATATACGATGCCGCTTCCAAACACAGAAAGTGAAAAGATAGAGAGAGAGAGAAGGGGGCTGACAATGACATGGATGGCGCTTCGAGTGTTTTTTCAAATTTTAAAATCACTTTTTGTTTTCTAATTACACTTGTATTTCTAAAATGGGTTTTCAGCTCCACATGCGGAAACGGGCGGCCCGCCTGCCTTTCAAATTTTTGAAATTTCGACCGTTCAAATTTGTCATTTTTGTTTTCGTTCTTTTTTTTTTTTTATTTTGGTGCTGACATGGATGTGTTTGTGTCTTTCTGTGTTTTACTCACATCCCTATATGTGGACACGTGTCTGATGTAGGTAGCATCAATTTGGAAGGTTTCGAGATGAACGGTTCAGGATCTTGGAGTAATATAGTAGTTAGAATATGAGATTTAAGATGGGGTTGGAGTTCAAAACTCTCAAATCTCATATTTAAAAAGTAATGAGTGGGATTTCATACTCAATTTCAAATTCTCTTAAATCCTACTCTCATGGGAAAAAGCATTTCATCTCCATTTTTTTTTTCAAATTTTTTAAAGAATTTTTTTAAATTAATTTTAAGTATATTATAAAATATTTAAATTAATTTTATTTTAATCGAATTTCAATTTATATTATGGTATAATATTAATTCAATCTTAAGTTATATCAAACAAGGGACAATAATTTTTCAATCCAATCCAATTCATTCTATTTCATTACAATTCAATTCAATTCATTTTATTCCACTCTCGCGTGTCAAACATTACTTTAAGGTTTTGAGATGATTTTAGAGATGGTCTGAGTGAATCTAATACTTTTGGAAATTATGACGATGTATTCAATCTAAATATATATATAATAAATCTTACTATTCTCCACAAAATTTCATTAAATTTCTTAAATAATTTGTTTTTATTAGAATTATTTAAGAAATTTAATGAAATTTTGTGGAGAATAGTAAGATTTATTATATATATATTTTTTATAAAAATCACTTTAAAATTCATCCAAATATATCGTTTAAATGAAATCTTTAAAGTAAATTAATTTCTTTTTAATACGCTTTAGATTTTACTAGATTTCATACAAATTTGAATTGAATGCACCTAGTTTTATTAGATTCCATACATACCTGAACTGGATACACCTAGATTTTAATGGATTCCATACAAATCTAAATTGAATTCACCTAAATTTCAATTAAATTATTCAAAACAAGATTGGATAAATCCAAATATTTTAAATTATTTTAATGGATTCCATATAAATCTAAATTGAATGGAATTTATTCAAATCTAGATTAGATATGCCTAAATTTTTAAAACATCTTAAATTTCAATTAATTATAGATTGAATACATCCCATGTGTATTATTATTAGCCCACAGTAACTTGACTCAAAATGTCAAATGTAATGTTGTGATGTTTCTGTGCTACAAGCATACAAGTTTGAGTCATTTAATTTGAAATTTTGAATTATGATTTATAAGGAAGGATGATCATTTCTTCTAAGAATTCATAAGCACAGATGTCTTGAATTAATCAACTGGGTTTGTGAACAGACGCAGATATGAATTTTTAAACTAAATACATATTGAAATTGGATGCAAGTGCTAAAAATTTCGCTTGCACCCGAATAGTGAACCCATAATATAAATAAATAAATAAATATATATATATAATCAAACTTGTGATATATAATTGTGAGAAATCATTATAGTATTTCAAATTATCAAGCTTTTAGTTAGGAATATTTATTCAGTTATACTTAATCTAAATATCGAGGAAATGTGAACCCATTTATATTTTTTTTCTTTTGTGGTTTTATGTGCTTTATAAATTTATTTTGGGATTCATTCAATTAAGGCTAGGAAGTTAGAAATTAAAATTTTTAGTGGATTTAATTTTATCTGTCTTAAAATTTTTGATATTGGAATTTAAACTTTACTGATGGATTTATATTGCAATATAGGGTTTAATTGTATTTTATTTTGTTATTATCGTTGGATTTGAAAATTATTTAAGCTATTTGGTTTTATTTAAGATGTTATTTTATTAGAAATTGATTTTTAAAAATTTTAGTGCATTAACAGGTGGATGCGGTTTTAGTCCAAACCTGCAGGTGTGGATGTAAAAAAATTTCATGGACTCAGATGTGAATTTTACTAAATACGTTAGAATCTGATCTGTGATCATCCCTAATTATGAGAAATAAATAATTGATCATATACAAACACCGCACTGCATGAATTAAAATCCTCTAATAAATAACATTATTTGCAGTTAATCCAACAGCTAAAATCGATGTGGTTAAGTCAAAGAGCTTTATAAACAGCAATGTATCAAGTTTATGCCACAAAACAAAATATATAAAACAAAATGGTAAGCTGCTTATAAATTAACTTACATCATATTTTCTAGTCAAACTTAGTTTAACAATTAAATATTACAATAACATAACAATATTCGAATGGATTTTGATACTCAACGTACCTGATTAAATTTGATGAAATATGATCAAGAGAACTATATTGAGTATACCTATAATCAATTATATACAAAAAAAAATATCACCAATATCCACTAGACCTCGTTAAGCAGTTCAAAAAGTTAATGTTTATTGATTTCATGAGATGTCCATCAATCACAAAATCTATTAGAAACGAGTTAATCAATAAACTTGATTTTATCCTACTTTTAACGTAGCGAAAATGTGTTTGGAATTGTTTTTAAAATAACAGTTTTGAAAACTATTTTCAAAAATGAAAAACATGTTTTAAAAATGATGTTTTTGAAAATGTAATGCATTTTGTATGATTTTTTAAAAAAAAATTATTTAAAAAAAAAAGATATAAATATATTTGGTATTATTTTGAAAATGAGTAAAATAGTTATCTAGATGAAAAAGTAATGAATTTTTTTTAAAAAAAAAAAAGATATATGTTTTGAAAATAATGAAAAATATAAGAAAGTTTTTTTTTTTTTTCACTTTTTAACTATAATTTTTAAAAATGTGTTTTTCCATTTTTAAAAACATATCAGTAAACATCTCTCTCTCTCTCTCTCTCTCTCTTTCTCTTTCTTTTTTTTTTTGAAAATAAAAAACCAGTTTTAACAATGCATTTAAATTAAGAACTTCTTTCTTTCTTTCTTTCTTTCCTTTTTTTTTTTTTTTTTTTTTTTTTGTTTTATGGTTGGTCTATAAAAATTGTCATTAGGTGTATCCAATTAGAGAAATGAAGTTTCATTGTTTCTAAATCATCAGCTATTGCCTCGTCTCTTTAAATCTTTTTTGCTAACATGTCCATAAATTGAGCAACATCTTGATTTGATTTTTCCATTACCTTTTTAAACACAACATTAAATAGTTAAAAGGGTTCCAACAAGTGAACTTGAGGATCTTCTTCTCTTCCTATGCGATGATCTAAATTAAGTTTAAATTGCACTTTGGTCAACAGTCACATCGTTAACTGATATTGAAGAGAAGTTTCCATGTATCTTAACTTTCTCATTGAAATTAGCTCCATCTAAATGTTTTGTTGCCGATTGGTCTGGTGTTTCTACTAATTTTATTGAAGCACGATTTTTTTCAAAAATAACATAAAGTCTTTAATAAAATGAGAAAAACTTACCTATCCATTATTTGTCCGACTTATGATGCTATAAGAAAACTACAAATATATAATATTATATTTATTAGCATTGAATTTTTAACTTAAAAGAAATATTTGTGAGTAAACTTGTAAATAATAGTCTTACCTATACATAGCACAATCAAGCCTCCTCACAATCAATCTCAACATACCTCCAAATATCATTCCTACCAAACCTACCAGTATTAAACAAGTCATAAATAATGCCATATTGCTTTTCCATTGCTTAAATTTATATTCAATTTGCGGACTAGCTTTTAAACCACAATTAGGTAAGATATTAGATAAATAATCTAATAGTATGTCGCTATCTATCAATTTGAACTCAAACAAAATATAAAACAGAAAAAAAAAGTGTTTTATGGTTTTTGAAACACAAAAGAGGAAAAGGAATAACATTGGATTAAAAAAATAAATATTTAAAGTGTTTGTAGAATCATATAAAAAAATTAAAATGAAGTGTCAAAACTGTTAGAAAAATTGCACGCTTTCTCTAGTGTTTGATATAATTATTTAAATATGATAGTATTGGCATACCAATGCAAGACTTCCCCTGACATTTCATAAGTCTTCCTGGCATATCCCCATCACTAGTTGTGTTTGTTAACTTTAGATGGTCAATGGTCAAAGGTGTGAAATGGACCAAAGTACCCTTATTTCAATTAAAATTTTTAATTTTCATCTAATTTTTCCTTTTCTTACCCTTATTTCAATAAAAAATTTTCATTTTCATCTAATTTTTCCTTTTCTTCATCATAATCACCTAACTATTCAATTCACTTAAAAACAATTCAAGACAAATAGTTTTAAATCTACTCTCAATTCAAGTCATCACCAACAATAATCATCATTCACCATTAGAAGACCGTCTCCCAATTTAAAACATATGAATGTTTAGAGATCTGGTAAGGTACTAGACCATCACCAATCCTCACAAGATCTCTAACATTCAACCTTATCATTCCATACCAGATCAGTAGAGGGGCTGTGGGGGTGTCCACAATGGCAATGGCACTCCAACCCCTAGCCAATTAAATTATTTCACAATTTAGTTAGTGTTTTTCTTTTTCTTTTTTTAAATGATATACATATGTGAAAATCAATAATAATTTATTATTACTTTAATAATTAAAGCCACATGTATCAAATTAGATTTTGCCGGAAAACATAAAATATTTTCCTCTCATTGTTTAATGATATTTAAATAATTTCGTTGTTCGTATCTTAAATAGAAAGATTTAGTTTTCCATTATTAACATATGATGCAATCTTACCATTATTATTGCCGCAATTTTCACATTCTATTTTGACTATTTATCTTGGCTATTGCATCTAAACTTTATAAAGTTTGAGCATGTATTTTAATAAATATTTTATATATTTTCTAAAAAATTGATGTTGTTTATTCTTGTTAATTTACTACTTATGGTGAAATATAACTTTTTTATGAACTTTTTTATTATTTGAAAAGGAAATCATAGAAAAATTTAGTGTGATTTTAATTATATAGATGAGTTTCGAGATATAAAATGGTGATGAGTTGTATCATTTATAATATTAATACTAAACAAGTATTACATTTAGCTTTTGAATAACTTCATTTTTTAATATAAGTAATTATCTTCATCAAATAAATATTTATTTTTGTTTTGGCCTCTCTAAAGTCAAAACCCTGACTTCGCCCTTGCACCAAATCTTACAGCATTCCACCATCACACGTACTTTACTATCATAAACTCTATCAATTGCACCATCTTCATCACCATAACTCCCATCATTTCTCACTATCGTTGTTTTGTCCACCGATACGTTCATCGCCAATACAACATCTCTTCCATTTTTCTACCATCGACCAACTTATGTGGCATAAATAGGATTCAAGGTACACATTGACAATAATCATGGACAATGAACCAAATAGCAAAGACGGAGGGTAGATTGGATTTGATTCTGGCATTGAGATGGAGCCGAGCTCCATTAAATGAAGCAATTTGCTCCATCAGATAGAGTTAGAACTTGAAGGATATCTGAAATTTTCTAGATCTCGTTCATTTTTTTTTTTTTTTTTAAAAGATCTTGAATGAAATTTTTGGAGCTTTTCTTTTAGTTTTTAAAATTATTTTAGAATTTAAAACACTCATATGGCAAAGTTTGATTGGGTAATTTTATTTTGTTTTAACATTTAATTTAGTTTCTTTTATTTTCTTATTTAATATCTCATCAAACATCAAATTACCATTCATTTGTTATTATAAAGTTTGGTTAGCTGTTAATTAACTAACGATGATGATATAGCTGCAACATTAATTACATGCGAAGTAATGGTTATGTAATGTCATAAATTCACGTATCCATGTAATTATTTCAAATGCTACCATTAATCACTCATCTAATTAAATTCACATTAAAGAATACAAAAAATTGAGATAGTTTAGTGACAAACCCTTCACACCGACCTATTGATATATATATATATATATTTTTTTTTTTTTTCAATTTTCAATTTTTCTTTTGAGAATGACCGGTCATTAAGTTTGTGAGTTTACATTGTAAAAATCTTTGGATTCTATCACCGTGAAATTATTTTGAAACTCAATAATTTGGCCCCTCCAACCAAACTTTTAACGGTCAGTGGTGACAAAAAATGGAAAACAAGAAAAAACTAATTTACCCTTAATAGCATAGAATTACTATTTTACCCTTTAATAAAATAAGTTAATTTTAACCATTCACCAATGAAAAGCAACACATGTCATTAAAAAATTTCAAACCAATAGAAGCTTAACATGTGTCCCTTTTTATAATATAAAATATTAATTTTTTAAGAATAAGAAAATCAAATAAAATTTAAAATTTAAAAAATAAATAATGAAAAATATTTATGATGGACATTCACCGTTGATTGATCTCCATCAACAATGGAAAATCTTTTTTAATTTTTTTTTTCCAAAAAGGAGTCCATATATCTTTATGGCTAAAGTTTAACTAGAGATCTGGTATGGTTGAATTTCAACCAAATCGTTATGGTTTCCATAAAAACTAGATCACCAGATGATTTGGATTTGAAACTAAGATTGTCGATGACGATTTGGTTTTCAAACCCGAATCGTGGAACGTTGGGTCGTTCCATGACCTAGAATGAACCCACTTAGGTTCATTAAACGACAAACCCACTTGATTCATTCAACAATGAACCTAGACGGGTTTGTACTAAACCCACCTAGCTTTGTTTGACTATGAAACCAAGCGGGTTCGTACTAGATTGAAGAACTCTCTCCGGTTCGTTCAATGACAAACCCTCCTGGGTTCATTTAATGACAAGCCCTCTTAGGTTCGTTCAATGACAAACCCACTTGGGTTCATACCAGATGACAATTTGGGATTCAAACCCAGATTGTCATACTTAGGCTTCTTTTTTTTTTTATTATTTTTTCTCTTAATAAGTACATTGGATTTTGATTAAAATGTTGTCAAAAGGATGATAAATTTGAGCTTATTTTGTGGATTTTGTTTGTGATTGAAGATGAAGATAAAAGTGGTATTGTGGGTTGAAGATGAAAATGAAGATAGATGTGGTTGTGCTGGTTAAAGATGAAAGGGTTGAAAATAAAAATGAAGATAGATATGGTTTTTTTTTTTTTTTTTGCTTTTTAAAATTTTTCTTTTTATTCATTTAACAATTATTTTTTAAATTATATGTGTTTTAGTTTCTCTTTTTTTTTTTTTTTTTTTTTTATGTTTGACACATGGCATTTATAATTCTAATGACAAAAATACCCTTATCCTTGTTAGGTTGACTAACGTAAGAGACTAAAGTAAAGTGATGAGTTTTTTTTATTTTATTTTTTTATTTTTTTATTTATGGGTGATGGGATTATAAACCAATTTAAGTTTGAAAAATCAAAATTTGCTATAAAGTTAGGACACTATTGAAATTGATCAAATTGTATTCCTTTGCCCCAAATCCTAAATTTGTAAAGAAAAAAAGAAATTTATATTAAATATGCGTAACATTAACTATTAATAATGACATATCACCTCTTAGTATAAGTGGTTGGACACCTCTCCATCCTCTAAGAAGTTGGTGTCATTTTTATTGTAAGAATAGTTGTCTCTCATTTCTATATGAGAGTAGATGTCTAAGCCATGCAAGTAGTACTTTATTACAGTATGTTCCTGACAATTCTCTAATCCGTTAGTTGTTAGATTGTAAAGAAAAAAACAACTACTAACTATATGCATAAAGGCATAATGTGTATATCTATAATTACATTTGTTCTAAATCAAAACTTGCACATCTCCTTGATAATACAACATCGCGGGAGGATTATAACAAAACTTTAATTATAATTTTTTTAAAGTATTTTTAATTTATATTGCAGTAGAGGAGAAAATACATGAGTATGCATGTCCAATTATAAGTGATTACATGCCATACATACAAAAGAATCTCTCTCGTAGCACTAATAAATGTACAATAATCATCCAATTATAGCACAAGGAACATCAAATCTAAGTATACTCTACATCAAATCTATGTATGCTCTTATACATAGGGTTGACAATGGATCGGATTGAGATTGTATCAATTTGCCCTAAATTCGACTTGTGACAACCCAAATGGATTGCTACTTTTGGTCTCAAACTAGAACTCATTTGGAGTGGTCTATCTCAAGCCCTTTTTGACTCGATTCAATTTTTAATAAATCATAAAGATTATATTAGGGACAAATAAACAAACAATAAATAAATATTAAATCTTAAAATAACTCATTTTTTGCTTGATTCAACATCACATATAAATAATATCAATATAAAGCTCATGGAAAATATAAATTCATTGTGTACGAACATTAAAATAATAATTATCATACAATAAAGTTTTATTACATGCATCAAAATAATAATTAATACATAACAAAGGTCAATAATAAAATAATAATGCACAACACTTAAAAATAATCTATTATTATTATTATTAATGTATAATAAATTAGATTAATCAAATTGGATCAAATTAAAAGTGTTCAATCCAAATCTGACTCAATTATAAAACTGAGTTAAATTGACCCAAACCAGATCCAAAACTCGGTTTCAACGTCAAATTGGATCGAAATCCCGACAATTAGGGTTGGGTCGAGGATTTTTGCTTTCCTACGGTGCACGTAATAATTTGGATTAACAACCAAGATAGTTGAAGATAATAGGGCCACGTGCAAGAGCCATGTAGGTCAACGCGCATCCACCACATTACAAGTCGTCCAGTGAAACCCAAAAGACATTTCCTTTTCATTTTTTAAATTAAATAATTAGTTCATGATTAATAAAATAAAGTACATGATGCGTCCATATGAAAAAGAAAAGATAAAACTTTGTTGATGCTTTCACCTTTGCTTCTTCTCAACGTTCGGTAGCCTAAAACAATAATAAAGAATTTAAAAACGAAGCCCACTTGAGACAGCGTAAAATGAAGTGAGCATGTCCCTCAAAAAAAAAAAAAAAAAAAATAGTGAGCATGAGAGTTGGGTTTTTACTTAAGATAATCCTATTCTCTTTCCTATAAGTTAGTATAATATCAAAATATTTCAATAGTTTCAAAAATTACTACCACTTTTTTATCCATTTAGGAAATAGATTAAATACTCTTTGTAATATATGAAAATATTAAAAAAAAAATCTATTATAGTTAAACTTGATGTTAGAAATTAAAATGTGATTGTTAATGTGAAAGGATAAAAGTATAACAATTCTTTAATCATTTCGATTATTTCAATAATGATAGTAATATTAAATGGTTAAATGAGATTTTTCGATACTATATAAAGATAATTAATGATTATATCAAATTCTAGATGACATTTTATCTCATGTATAAAAGTTGTCTCCAATTCAAATATGGGTAGCTCCTAGCTATATGGCTACTACCAGTATCTTGTTAGTTTGTTCTTATTTATCTTTTAGAGTAGTTCTAATAGCTAAAAAGAAAAATAATCTTAGATTTTTTAAATAATTTTTTTAAATTTATATTTAAATGATGTGATATATGAATTATCAAAATTTTATTAATTATTATATTATTTAGGATTTATAAAATCTTACGTTATTTGAGCGTTAATTTGGACAAATTACTTATAAAGTTTAACGGTACTTACAAAAAAAAAAAAAAAAAAGCAGTCACCACTCACAATTTTTTTTTTTTTTGAAAGAAGATGATAATAACAACAGAAAGAATTAGTTGTTGTGTTACTTACTTGTTAACCTGTTAGAGAGAGAGAGAGAGAGAGAGAGAGAGTATTGGTGGGGTGGCATATGCGCAGCATCAACACTTGTATCTGGTCCCCATCTTGGTTGAGAGAAACAGCAACTGGGTCTGAGAAGCAGATGCTCTTTCAATGGGGAAAACTCGTGAAAGTCTGCCGCAACAGCAGATCCATCATCAAAATCCCGACACCCCATCTTCCAGATTCTTCTGTGAGAGATGTTGCATGCACTTGTTCAGTCTTAAGTGTATTCTTTTTTTGATTTTGAGTGTAGCCCTTTTTCTCTCTGCCTTCTTCTCCATCCTCCCTCCTCCTCGCAAAACTCAATCTAGCTTTGATGCAAAAGATGATATCAAGCTCAGTGGTATGCCCCAATCTCCATAACCTTTTCATTTTCTCCCTCCCTCTCTCTTTTTAAACTTCTCTACTGTGTTTCTTATATTAGGGTTTCTAGTCTATACATATCTTTTATTATTATTATTATTTTTAATTTTGTGCAGATTATATATATGTATAAAGTGTGCCTATGGGTTTTGAGATAATAGTTTTGAGGAAATAGATTTTGTGCTATATTTTCTATATCGTTTTGTGACAAATACCCATTTGCTCTAAACACCATTTGACTGATTAGGCTTCCATCGTGTTTAGAGCAAATGGGTATTTGGGGGTTTTTTTGTTTTTGTTTGCGAATCTATGGGGTATGTTGGTATCACTTTGATCCTCGTCGTTGTGTAAGTTCGGTGGTTTGATGTATAAATCAAACGTAATAACTACTTAACGTTAACGTTTTATGATGCTCTAGTGATTTGGAATGCATTAAGTTAATAGGACCATTGTTGTTAATGATGTTTCAATTAATAGGTTGCTGTTTTTTTCACATTATTAGTTAAATTGTTCAGATAATTGCTTTGCTGTATTGCATTTTGTTGTTACTTGTAAATGATTTTGGATTGATAATTTCAGTGCATTGACATATGACTGCATGCTCTATTAATATGAAGTTGGGGCACTTTGTAAGGTGTGTGGATTGTGTTTTATTTCCTTGGTTTCTTATTATTATTAATTCTGTTTACATTTGAAGAGATGAAACTTTGGTTCTTGCATTAATTGGTAGATCTTTCTAGAGTTTTAATGATATGATCAATTTCACCTTCTAAGATTGGAACAAGAGTCTGTTTGTAATTGGTGTCAACTAGGTGTAAGTTGTAGTGTTTGGTATTAATGCATCTGGTTAGATGTTGAGACTGGTATCCACTTCATCGTAATTAATTAAGCTTCCTTTTTGAGCAATTTATAAAATTAAAATGCTGCTGCTGGACTGTAACTAATGCCAGCATATTTGGAAGTGGGTTGGTAACTTCAGCATGTTGAGCTGATGTTATTTTATACGTCAATTGATGTTCCTGCAAACAAGAGCAACCAATCAAAAACAACTAGCATCCAATCTCATGATGGCACATTGTGTGCTGAATAGATTTTGAATAGTCCTTCCCATCCCTCGAAAGGAATCTTCAAATCATCAGGGTGTTGGCTGTGTCCAACCAAAGTAGTCTCGTCTGCAGAACTGATAGATAAGGATGAGTCTCCACTTTCTGCAGAATCTAGACTAATAAGCCTGTCTTAAATTTTTGCTAGTGTCCTTCCATCATCTTGAAGGGATTTTACTATGGCACAAATTTCCTCTTTATCGTATGTTTCTGATAGGAGTTTATATTGGTGTTCAAGATCCATTGAAGTGACTAATTTATTTTAAATAGAATAAGTTATTAGTGAATCTATCAATTTACAAATTAGCATGCATTTTTTATATTAACTACATTGATTTAAAGTCTTGCTGAAATCATTGTAAAATAAATAGAAGAAAAAACAGTATCTTATATAAAACTGAGATAAATAAAATTTTCTGAAAACTCAACCACACTGCAAATTTAACTAGAGAATAGAACCTAGGACACAGAACAAGCATCCTTTGCCATTGGATGGTCTAATTGTTTATTAGCAGAGTAAGCCTAGGCAAGCCAACAACACAACACAACAATGATAATACTGGTTTCACTTGGATTTTGGTTTGTGGACCAAACACATGAAACAACAAGATAACAGTTTACATAAAAGTGTTGGGTTTGTGAAGAACATATATTCAGGATGATATAATTGTCATTTGTGACGCCACTCATCCATGTTTCTTTCGATAAGGTTTCTATATTTGTGAAGAACAAATACTACGTATTGGTTCTTTTCTCATTTAATATAAGTTTACAAACTTCATGTTCTCATTTAAACCATAATGTTGTATGCATATGTCAACAAACACTCCATCTGTGGTAACATTTTAAACCATAAGTTGTTTTGGTTATAGTTTACTAACAGGAGAAAGTCCCCAATTCCTTTGACAATTGGTGCTTACATGTTTGTTTTGAACTTTCTCCAGCCACAGTTCAGGCATGCTTCAGACTGCAGAAGCCAGTTTCAGAGCTCGTTCCACACATTGAAAGACTGGAGTATGATATCTATGAGGAAATAAGTGTACCTTACACAAAGGTTTTGTTCAGGCTTTTGCTGTTTAATTATGAAACTGATTGTTGATTAGTATAATAAACTGATCTAAAAGCTCCTTACTCCCTACAGGTGGCTATTCTATCCATGCACGAATGGGGTGATTCTAACTGGACCAGTGTGGTATTTGGTGTCCTTTCTGATCCAATAAATGTTCCAATAAATCCGGTGTCTCTAAGTGTGCTGAGATCGTCATTAATTGAACTGTTCCTTGAGCACACCAATCTGACTTTGACGACATCAATTTTTGGACAGCCTTCTGAGTTTGAGATTTTGAAGGTTCCTGGGGGCATTACTGTAATTCCCTCGCAATCTGTTTCAATTTGGCAGATATCCGAGATACTATTTAATTTCACTCTCAATAATTCCGCTTCTGATATTGTGGACAACTTTGTCGAGCTTAAGGATCAGTTGAAGTTTGGGTTGCATCTGAAACCTTATGAGGTAAATCATTGATTTTTTGAACTCTCCATATATAGTTCTTAGGATGTAAGTGGTTTGGATTTGGATGGTATTTATCACAGTCATGTTTTGGTATATTTAAAGATATAATTTGTCATAAGGTTTTAGAAATGGGAATAGAACAATGGCTACAACTTGTCTTGCTAATTATTCAAACCTAATGTAGAATTATTCATTGTTCTTGGAGATTAAAGATGAAAGCCTAGGAGTAGTTTATATACTGTTGATACTGAATTGTGGATCTAGATCTATCTCAGTTTTTGACTGGTAAATAGTCTCCACTATTGAGCTTTGCTCGATCTGTGTAAAGAGATTACTCTATGTTTGGAAAGTTAACCAGACATCAAACTGAACACGAGGAAGGATCAACGATTAAGAGGTTCAACTGGATGAAGATTGACCTGTGACATTAGCTTGACATAAAACATGTAAAAAACGATTAAACAAATTTATAATATTCTATAAGATAATAAAAATTAATCCTAAAAACTTGACTTTTTTCCTTGACAGTAGTTCTTTGGTTGCTAAATTATGTTCATTTGCAACTTTTATGTGAAGTATGAAGTAACTCCATTAATATAGCTGCGATGCACCCAATTGTTTTTTCTTTTTATTTTTTATTTTTTATTTTTATTTTGATGAAATAAACTTATGAAGATAGTTTAATCAGTATCCTTATCACGAATCAGTAGACGAGAGCTACTTTTAGAGAGAGGATTTTATAAGGAAAGAATAGTACTTGGAATAGCAAACTTTGAATCACCTCATTGGGGTTCCCTTATTTCATTTTGATTTTTGTCAAATTTCACACGTTATTGCAGAAGTGAGAGAGGTTGAGCTTGTTGGGGAAGGTAGTGAAGAAACAAGAGAGTCATGCAAGCATAAAGTAGGGGCAATGGAAGAAAAATGAATTAAGAAAAATAATATAAATAAATTTCTTAAAAGGCCTCTACAACCTGCAATGGTTGGTTCACTGGTCTGGCGCGGCTATTTCTACTTTTTCATGCAAGGATCTTCGAGATAGTCCCTCCAGTACCAGGCTTGGTCCAGTAGTTCAGTGATTCAACTAGCTGGTCTGATCCAGATTGCAGAACAATGTTGTGTAATAACTGTTTGCTGCCTTTTTGAAATTGGTCATATTGCCGTGTTATAACCCTCTCATCCTTCTTTGATGCAGAATGTTTATGTGCAAGTAACAAATACGTTTGGCTCCACTGTGTATCCACCGGTCACTGTTCAGGCTTCCATTGTATCAGATTTGGGCAACCTTCTGCCACAAAGATTGAAGCAGTTGGCTGAAACAATCACAGACTCTCCGGCCGAGAATCTTGGCCTTAATAATTCAGTCTTTGGTAAAGTCAAAAGTGTTATTTTATCCTCTTATCTTCAGCATACACTTAATGCGCCTTCGTCTTCACCATCTCCATCTCCTGAACCATCAATATCCCCATATCCTGCCCTTTCTCCTACCTACACTCCAGCACCCTCACCTAACATTCATCATCTCCCTCCTTGTTTCGGTTGTGGAGTTCCTTCTCCATCTGATCATAGTAACCCATATACACCAAGCCCCAAAACTGGTCCCTCTCCTGCACCTTTGGCAAACGCTAACCTTCCTTGTCCATACCGTGGTCCTGCAGTTGCTCCAAGCTCTTCACCAGCACCTCTTCCTAACCCAACTCATTCTACTTCAGTGGGTCCTCCGAAGTTGGCTCCTGATCTCTCACCGTCACCTGGAGTACCTAATAAAGATACTCCAGGCAATGACATGGGTCATGCAACAGCCCCAGTTTCTGCTTCCCTTGCTCTATCTCCCTCATGTAAGTTTTTACTGCCTAACTTCTGCTGTGCATTCTTCTGTTTATGATTTGTGCATATACCTTATGCATATCTTCCTGGGTATGCTAATTTTAATATATGCTTTGTTCAGCAATTAAGGCTTAGTACAGATATTTGTTTGCAATTATTAACTATTGTTCGCAATTATCATTGTTTTCGCCCATTTCATCCCCTATACACAATCTTTATATTGTAGTGTAGTATAATCTTATACTAGTGATGTTTTTGGTGAAATACAGGATTGAACTAAAATAGTCAATATTAGGTTGGATTTGGTATCCTCTTTGAGTATGATTGTCTGATGACTTACAGGTATGCTAGTTTCTTTATCATGTAGTCAATGATAGAATATCATAGAACCTGAACATGTCTGGTTAGATATGTAATTGTTCATTTGGGAGGGACTTTATTTGTCCGGCAGTTATAGTTGTGTTACGCTCAGGTTAAGTGTATTGTTAAATTCATTGCTTTTGCATGATTGGTAGTGGGCCATTTAGGTACACAATTTTTAGGTGTCAAGGAGTTTTAAAGGGGGTACAACTTTTCAGAATGCGGTTAGTTAAGGTAGTCAAATTGTTTGACTTAAATTTTTTGTGTTTGATATTTCCTTCAAATCATTACTATTAGTATTCTTGTTAGTATTATTATTTTGTTATAAATGTTGTCTTAATGGATATATTCTATATTTTCCTCCAACTTTTGAATGCATCCAAACTTAATTTAGGTGACAAACTTTAATACAATTGTTTGAACAATGTAAACTTGGGTCTATTGTGTTCATGTATATATGAACAATAACTTGGTAAATTTTGCTGATGAAGGGCATGCTCCTGAAAACTTGTGAGAAACTTACCTCATTTTTTATACACAGTTCTCACAACTCAACAAGTTTCAGGAATGTTATTAAAACAGGAAAAGGTTTTAGATGCCATAAATATTCATTATTTATATATATGCTCATCTGTGAATAATTGAGAGGTAGCTTAATATGCTCAGTTTGTAGGTTTCAAACTTCCAATTATTGTATGCAGAAGGTTCTAATTGCCATGCTGCTCAGTAATCTATTCTCGTGTAGACTTTTTTTTTTTTTGTGCCAATTAGGTGTATTCTTCTGTTTGTGAATTAGCTTTCCTTTCCAAGTACATTAGGCATGTCCATGGTACAATGTGTCTCGATGTTTATGGTATCTGATTTATTAGTTTACTTTTGACCTTTATATTTTTCTCTATTATTATCTTAACAATGACAGGCTATTTTTATCTGTGGAATTAACATGATTTGTGTTTCATAATAATGTGATGTTTGATTAGTTCTTACCCCCTTTTCCCACTATTTTGTATTGACATCCCGTATATCTTTGGAGTCCAACTTCCAGTGATTCAAGATTTTGTGATCAAAGCACTCTTAGAACGTGTCTGTTCTCTTGTGTGGTATTTGATGACTAGATTAAAATGTATAGAATAATGCAATTGAGGTGTTTGGACAAGCACCTGTATTGGACTAATTAATGCAAACAGTACCCTCTAATACAGCTACCAATGCACTACCTAATATGCAGCCTACTGAGGGGTTTATGCTATATAAACTTACAGCTGTTGCTTGTTTATTTTTTTCTTTAATTTCATTTTTTTCCCTTTCTTTTGCAATTAAATTTCTCGTTATAATTAGAACTTTTATTTCTCAAAACCTTTAGTACAAAAAAAAAAGGAAAAAAATGTATTAAATAATGAATAATGTTTTTAATATTATTTAATTTGTTAGTTTGTTATAACATAATGTTCATTATTTTGAAAATTTTAGTATTAAAAAAAATTATATTTTGTATCATTTTATTTTATTTCTTATTAAAATATAATACAATGCGATATGATCTGGATCAAAAACCATGTCACTTAATACAATGCAGGATAATATATCACCAAACATAATATTGTATTAGCATAAGACAACTCAGTACAATCCAATCTAATTTAATATAATACGATGCACCAAACATGCACACACAATATATGCTTTCTGTTCTAGGGCAAGGACAGTACACAAATTTTAGTTGCTTGTCAGGTCTTAAATATTTGTTTATTTATTGAAGAATCGAGTGTGCAAGTAACGGTATTATGGATAAACACCGACACATTTCTATATCCTAAAATTTCATGATAGAGGTATTGAACAATTTAAAATAAAAGCAAGTTTTTAAACTTTTTTAACCTGAAGGTGTAGAGGTATGAATGCAAAATATATTTTGCTAGTTTGGGTATGTATTTTGGCTTTCTGGGAACTGGGTAATCCAAGGTGTACCCAGTTAGTAGTTTATTTCGAAACCAGAACACTACTGAGCCCCACCATACCTTATGCTAGCGGTAAAAGCTCAATATTTTGAATGTATGGTATCTCAAAACTGTTCTTCGAAGTTGTGAAACTCAAGGATTTTGTATGAGAACTATTTGGGAAAAGTGAAGAAAAGTGAAGCAAGCTAACCTAACACAAAAATTCTATATGATCGTGTGGTGAACATTTTCTTTAAATGCTGAACGAATTATAAACCCAGCTTTGTGCTGTGAGATCTTGTGCTGCATCTCTTTGATGGTTAGCCAAATTGATAATTTTGTGTTTTACATCTACTGTTAGATAATTGTGTTCTACATCTGTCAATTTTCTATGTTCTGTGCACATGCTCTAGATGCTCAGTGCCGTTGAATATGCTTTTGCCTTAATTATTGTACTACAACTAATCGTGCAAAATGTGTCGATCTGGATGTGTGCAATTGTGCAGCTTTAGCTATTGGCCTTTTCACCTGGGAGATCTGGCTCTTGGGTTGTTCTGGACTCTTAATCTTTCATATCCTTTGTCACTCATATTAAGTGATCATTCTCACCATACTACAAGAGTTTTTGAAGCATTCAACGCACTGCAGTATAATGACCTTAAAAGGAGATTTTGTCCTGGCGGAAATGGTAGAAGCTCCTATGAATTTTTTTTTTTTTTTCCTGGTTTTCCTTTTCCTTCAGAGGGGCTACACAACTGTAAATGAAATAGAACAAGGTCAAAGCTAGAAAAGTGGCAGGCCGCTCATCTCATTTATTAAGTGTGCCATTATAACAAGAGATGTGGGATGTTCTTCCCAAAGGGAAGAGCTTCTTATGATGGTATGGCAACTTCGAGAAGCGCAGACATTTGCTTGCAGATTTCAGAAGAAACGTCTCTTTAAAGCCATCGTCTAAGGGTAATTATATGCAGGTTTCTTCTGAGAATCTGCAGTGTAGCGCAAGGCGATATGTCATGCTGAACGGGATATTAACTACAATTATAACTTGCCATAGAAAGATGAATACTTGTATATATGAATTCAGCATTTGATTTATAACAGCCTTTTAGTTAATCTGAGCAATGGAATGCTTCTGCATACTTGAGACAACCAAAATCAAGCCTATTATGGTACCCTAAAAGGGTTATGTTCATATTTCAACCAGAACAGAAAAGAAAACAAAAGGTCGTGTTCATTAAGTGGGTGAAAGCCAAATTGGCACCATATTAGTTTTTCAGCTTTTAGCCACACGAATTGATATCACATCATCTGCTTCAAACAAAATCAGACTGTACAAAACTTATAATACAGATACTGTGCATTTCTTTAGTAAAGTGGTAACTAAACACAGCCTTCTCATTTCCGGTAAGCAGGTGTTTTTAAGCAGAGACAGCAGGGCTGTAAAAAAAACCCTTCAATTGAGCTTCCCAGGCTTTCTTTTTTTGTTGATGAGATAAAATATCGGTGCCTTGTCAGAGAAAATTCTTGAACCATCAAAGGACATGGATTCATACTTCCAGGCAGGTCCTAGCAACCACGATGTAACAGCTCCACCAAGCAAGCCCCCTAGCTGAAATCATTGATGTCAAAACATAAATCATTGATCTCACATATGTGCAATTGTATACACCCAAGTAATTCAATAAATATCAAAAGAAGATAATATCAAGATCCCAGATTGAAGTAAAATAAAATCTCGATGACAATGTAGATGTAGAAAGAGCATGAGAAACCATTGCTTGAAGATTTCTTACAATTACTTAACGATCTATGCACTACATCTTAATGGTTTTTCAAGTTGCACCTGTTAGAGCATTCAAAATCAACAATGTATGATGTTGCCCCAAACGGGAGCAAGGCACTGTGAAACAATGCTATTTTATTGAAAGGTCATATATATATATATATAAAATTAAACGGTAATTGAAAATAATTTGATACCAATGGGCAAAGATTTGTTGAGACTTGCAAAGATAACACACTTTATACAGCTTGAAAATCTACTCTCATAATACTTACTAGGTAGACATCTACTTGTATAATAAAAGGAGAAAACTCTTCATACATTGTAAATACGCAATGTAGGACTCAAACCCTTATCAATGATGATAAACAGGAGTGCACTAACGACATGAGTTATGAGTGACTATACTTAAATACACAGTTACGCAAAGGGAAATTGCGTGCAATTCAAAAAATGATAGAGAAGCGCTTTTCCCCACATATCCTAGAAAAAAACAGTCAACTTGACAAGTCATTTAGATGCATAAGCTGTCTATAGGTGTATATCTCACTACGTGCTTTTGTTGAGTTTTTTCAATATCACAAAAATTAGTCATCTATTTTTTTAGAACTTACAAATCATGGACACATTATGCAGGCTGGTAACATGTGATATATTCCTATTGGGCAGTAGATGTTTCATACCAATATAAATAGAGCCTGTGACACCTATTTTCATGATAACACATGACATTGTCCGAGGTAGGCTGACTTTCACTGAAATCTCTCTTGGATTGCCACTTTCCCCCCTCAAGTGACACTCTTCTCCCAAGCATCAGTATTCAAGGTCTTGATTTCAAAAGTTCAATAGAAGTGTGAGAGAGAGAAGCTCATATACTTACATGTCCCCAGTTGTCAACGCCTTTGAACATAAACCCAATGGCCTGCATAACAAAATTTCACCATTTAGACGGTAATACAGGTATATTTGGCAAAAATTGCTTGCATAACTAATGCTCATCAGCATTTAAATAGGAACACACGTATGCGAGGGCTACATTGTAGTGATTTAAATGACTCAGGACCAAGTTAGTTACCATGATTCATTACAAAGAGAACTTTAAAAGATCACTTGACTTGATTTGGTAGTGTTTATTAAATAACATGTTAGCAGTGCAGTGATGGCTATCTTTTGGGCTTCATGGCTCGAGAAAATGAAAGAAAAAGGAAGGACCATAAGGAGAGGAGGTTAGGTTTCCATGGGATAGAGTTAGTTATTTGATTTCTATATGGAATCTGTTACTCCTAAATTTCAAGATCTTTATTTATAATAACTGTGAAGTACTACTATGGGTCTGAGAATGTTTTATTCTTTTTGGTGATACATTCTTAACTGTTTTGATTAGTGAACAGTGAACATTTTGTTTACCTTCTCACTTATACTTTGTTAGAGAGTCCCACATGTGAAGCTAAGGAAGATGGGATGAATCCCAGATTGAAAATAGAAGAGACAATGAATGCCACTCTTTTGGACTGTTTAAGCTATTCACCACTATACCACTTATAAAAAACATATAAAAATATCTTACATATGAAAGTAGGAAAGCTTTAAACTATACCATATTATAGAAAATCACTTGTGCTATGTGCTTTAGCTCTTCTCTGCCACCTCCAACCATGCCTCTATGCCTCATAATAAACACAGCTAAGGATCCAACCTGTGTCAGACACAAAAGTTTTGAGTACAGACACAACAAAGTGAAAAGATTATCCTGGAAGAAAAATTATTTGCTTAACCATCTAAGCTACTAAAGCCTTGATATTCACTGGTCAAAAACTATAGATATATATATATATATTCCTTTAAATCCCAATACTCTGTATATCCTTTTCTTTTCATTTCCTTTTTCTTTTCTTCCATGGTTGTAAAAGGCTGGAGCAAGCTCCAATTGGGTACAGAACACATTTGTACATGCAAGCCATAGAATATGAATGATCATCAATCAATGCTTAAATTATACAGATTTAAAGTATGGAATCCCTTATGTGTTTACAGCAAAAATGAGGAAAAGTAAAATGCAATCCATAGATGTTTTTTGGTCCATCCATGTGAAAACTTTGAGAGTAAGTTTAAGCTCATGTACAACAATGAACCTTATGTTCTCAGACTACATAGTGTCAAGGTTCAAGTATGGTGTAAAGTTCATTTATACATTCTTTGCCAAAAGACTGGGTGGGAAAAACAAAGTTCACACCACACACATGAAATGGTAATAAATGGGTAATAAATGTGTAATAAAGGGGTAGACCACATAGAATGAAATGGGAAAATTGCACTTAGAGTTGTAAAGGTTCACAAGGGCGCATAAAAAAGGTGAATTCTCAAGGTTAACTTTAGGCTTTCAAAAGCATGACATTAAACCTTGTCATCAGGATATTGTAACTCAAAGCTTTGAACAAAGTGATTTAGTGAACCTGAGACTAAATTTTGCTTAAAATTGTTCAAATTACTCACCAATCCAAATATTGCTCCTGATGCGCCAACCGCTGGGGGCTTACAGAAACGATAACTCATCACCGAACCTAATTTCATGAAAACAGTGAATCAGAATAATACTTGGCAAGCAATTTTATTGTTTACTGTAGTGAGTTGCAGAGTTATTACTTGCAATTGCTGAGCAGACATAAACTGCAAGGTATCTCCTCGGACCACAGATACTCTCCACATTAGGACCAATGGAATTCAATGAATAACAGTTAACCTATACAATATAAATTTCTCTTCAGACTAACATAAGCAACAAATAATAAAGGTTCAGCAATGACAAGATATTCCAAGCCATAAGCTTCAAACCCAACCGACCATAAGGTGTGCAATATTAGCATGCAAAAGAGAAGATGTGACCAGCCTCCAATACTGTCCTTTGTCAATGAGACTATTTATCTGTATATGGAACATGTTAACAAGATGAAGTACAAAAAATGGAACTTTGATACGATAAACGACATTCTACACTTTCTTTAGTAGACTAAACATCTCACCTTAGCTCCCCATAACATCAGCTTGCCTTGCGATGCAATTTGTGCAATAAAAATTCTGGACAATCAAAACAAAGAAAGCAAGCAGTTACACTACTTTATGAGCCAAGTCTCAAACTTAAAATGGGAAAATAGTAACACAGAAAATACAAGTGACGACACTAAACAAGCAGCTTAAATATCCTTAGCAACTACATAAAAGCTATTGCATTGCATATGTGTATATTGAATCGCATCCATAAAAGACAAGAACTTGATTGATTCAAACTACTTACAAGACATTAGCAGCAAGGAGGATGTTGGTCCATCGCCTTGTGTTAAATGAATTTGTTCTGGGTTTGCCCTCATCCCCAGTGGTGTCTCTCCCATTAAGAAAACATGAGGATGCAGCAAAAGCATCATTAGTGAATTGGAAAATATTCAATTGGTGGACTCTTTTATTACACCATAAGTCTTTCAAGCTCGGCAGAGGACAGAGACGAGATAGATTCTGTTCAACAATATAATGAATTAAGACAATATCATCATATAAAGTATCAACTAAAACATATCATACTTTTTTCATATATATATATATATATATATATGTAAATAGAAGGCATGATTTGTGGTGGGGGGTACCTGAAAGGAGGAACGGAGAAGAAGGTGGAAACGAAGATGGCGGTAGTGAAGGGTGAGAGAAGCGGCTGTCGTGGTCGCATTTAAGGGGATAGGAAGCCAGTGGAAGGGCTGATGAGGGGCTGCTCTTGCCATTCCCGTTCTCACCTCATCTCTCCAACTCTTGTAACTAGTTTACTTTTTTCATTTTATAATTATTTATTTTTTCAACTTGGACTGACCAGGAGACTGCCACCTAGAATGGTATATCAGCGGTGCGGCATGAGGGGCTGTTTCTATACGGGAAGAAAAAGTGAGGGAATAGCCTAAACAAGGATGGGGGTCTGTCCATATGGATTGGTGGAGGGAATGTTATTATTATTGGATACCCATGCCATAAGGCATGAGGGCTGTGGCATTTACCAATATGCCAACAGCCAACTACACTTTTTTGTTTTGTTTTTTAACATTAAGAATTATGGGATAGAGAACTATCGTGATTTATTAAGATGAATCACTAATAGCGTGACTCTGATGACTACTCTATAATTGAAGAGAGAATAATTCTTATTAAAAAAAGACTCATAATTTATACCTTATATTTTAAAGGATGAGGTTGAGTTTGAACTCTTAACATCAAAAAATCAAGGTAAGCATAAGGAGTGATGTGTCTATGGTCCATTATTTATTTGTTTATTGCATATTACTCTTTGTAACCTTATATTATTATTTATTTACTAATCTCCTCGACAAAACTTGTCCCTTTATTATTTTGATGTTTTTATGATATAAAATTAGATAAAATATTTTTTTTTAATAATTTTATAGGAGAATGAAGAGAGAGAGACACATTCTTCTATAACGAACAATTGATTTTAATAATATTTGTTTTAAATTTTGAGTTATTAAATATAATTATTTTTGTTATAATTAATAATTATGATTAATTATTTAGGTCAAATTAGTAGCTTAAAACTTAAAAATGACATTAAAACTAGTTCATCCTTTTAGAAGACACACACACACACATATATATATATATATATATATATATATACACACACTCTTTTGAAACAATGAAGAAATAAAATTTTGGACAAAAAGTAAGAAAAATTATTTGGTTATTTTCTCTGAAGTTCAACTTTAATAAATAAATAAGAACCTTCTTTTTTTGGTTTTTTTTTTTTTAAAAACATTTTTGGGTTTATTTTAAAAAAATAATATATCTATTAAAAAAATACATACACGTTTATGAATATGGATCAAATAGGTATGATATTTGGAGCATATTACATATCCTTAAAAGTATGTACAATTTTTCTCCAAATTGCTACTACGACTTTGTCACATAGATAAAAAGATGACAGGATTGGTCATAATGTCAATTACAAAAAAGATCATGCAACAATTTTTTTTTTTTTTTTTTCCGAGGAAACTTTTGAATTGTTTTTGAGAAGAATCTGTTCTCTTTTTAATGGGAATTATAACATCTATAAAACATTGATATATATTATATCCAACATTTTTTTATAAATGTTTATTATAGATACTTGAATAGTTTAAACCTCATAAAATTTAAATAAATTTCATAATATAAAAAGTTGACCTTTCACTGTTATTAATAAGTATATATGTAAATTTTTAACTACGTACCGCAAATACTACTCCATACAATAATCATGAATCTTGTCTCAAAAAAAAAAAAAAAAAAAATCATGAATCTGAAAAAATACACGCATTTATTGTAAAACCATTTTCTTACAGAAAAAAAAAAATCAATTACTGCAAATGAGAAGGAATCAAACACGGGCTCTCCTTGGGTTGAGATACTGCAACATGAAGTAACTATGTCACAGAAGCTAAAAAAGAAAAAAACCTCAAAGCAATAAAAAAAAAATGCGTAAAATAATGTTAAATGAGATAGGGGTACCAATTGATGTATATATATGTCGTGTATCTTTCTGAAATGATAAGTAACCAGTCATCCCCGCAAATATTCAATATATAAATGATGATGCATGTGAGTGCAGTGCAACGACATTAACATAACATAACATAACATATATATATACATATATATAGTATAGAAATCATACCTGATGAAGGGTTCCACATCGTTTTTGCTGTGCTATGTATTGTGAAATTAATTAAGATACACGTATAAGGTTAACATATATTAACCTTCACTACATTTAAAATTGAACATGTATAGATTCAGATGAATCCAAAAATTAACCGAAATTTATCTAATAATATTTCGTTAAGTGTCTTATTTCTGAGAAATTAATCCTGAAACCAAGATCTCAGTCTACTGACACCTGCATACTATAAATGTTCAATATGGACGTACCGAATAATATTTAACTACATGATGAAAGCTGAATGAAATGCATAAAGATCATACCATTTCCATGCACCATATATATATATATGTCCGTGATGGTTTGACAGAGTAGATCTACAGAAGCAGCCAAGAGTTCCACCAGGAGCTAGCAGCTGCTACTTAATTAAAATCAACAACTTCATTAAATCACCATACCCTAATTAATTCATATGTAAATAAGAAAATTGTTTATTTCCTATTTAATAAATATATACTGTACATTTGAATATGGATATACCAGATAACTACAATAACTAATTATATTATAAAATTATTGATTAATTATATTATTTATTATATCTGATTATATATTTATTGTATTTGATTAGAATTCAAGAAGTTAGATTATATTATATTAGATTTGACTCACGGAAGTTAATTTGATCCGATTAATTTAATTATAATTAAATATAATAAATATATGATCAAATATAATATACATATTCGGACTCGTAGATACGCGTGTGTCAATATTTAAGAGTTATTTGTATACGGATAGATATTGTATTATGATCATGATAGAGTTGGAATATAAGAAGACAACAACAAAATGAATAAATCTACAAGAATTAGAACCTGACCTCCGATTCTGCCATCTATGAAACGAAGGTATCGTTGTGCATATCCTGATAAGGAACGGATTGGTCTTGAAGACATAAACTGACTCCACCACCTTTCTATGTTGTTTGCCAGCTCTTGTTCGAAAGTGTTGATGTTTTCTCCGTTAAACAGGATTTGATCATCGTTTTGTGAATCATCTGGAAGCTGAAAACGACAAACTGGACAAGTGTTGTGGATGTTTAGCCATGGAAAAATGCAGTCCGGATGGTACAAATGCTTGCATGGCAGCTCTCTAACCTCTCCACCAACCTCGAATTCTTCCTTGCAAATCGGACAGTGCAAGTCGTTTTTCAAATGGGTTTCGGAGATTCTCACCGTCGGCAAAGCTTGGACCATCGAAAGAGGAGGAGCAGGCCTCCTGTCCAAGGACTCATTCATCGATTCCTCCAAAATGGCCTCATCAATAATTCTGTTGTTATCACGAGGAGGATCAACAAACTGAAGGGTGATCCAGGAACGGATGTTGTGACCGTCGTTTTCCATTTCCATGTCCCAACGAGTTGTTCTATCATCCAAGTTTGGCCTTTGGTGGGTTGATGGGTCGAGCATGGATGCCAGGGAGTCTAGTAGACGAGCAGGCGAATAGGGTTGGTGGACGCCGGTGAGGTCAGCGATGAGGCGAGGCCTGGAGATGTGAAGCTCGTGAAAGAGTAGCGTGGAGCAATGTGGACATAAGAGGTCTTGTGGGTGGGTGTTGGAGCTGAACCTTATGCTTCTTTGGCAGTTTTGGCACCACAAGAAATGGAAAGTTCTTGTTCTTCGGACTCCATTGATCACGACACGAGGACGATAATGAGCTAAAGACATTGATGAATATATGGCTTTGGTTAATTAAATTAGTTTCCTTGTGAAGAAGAAGAATGTACATGGGAGGGTTTATATAAGTGCATATGCATGTGAAGGAGTTTATGAGGAGGGGAGAAAAAAGGATACCTTTTGAAGCTACAGGAAGAAAGGGATCGTCTTGCTTTCTTTCTTTCTTGTTTGGTGTAGAAACTTAATAAATTTGGTTGCTTTCTTTTTCTTCGTTACTTTCTTTGTCTTTTTGAGAAAGCAAAGGATAATGTTGCAACGTTTTATGGGTTGTGGGAGATTTTTTTCCTTTTTCCTTATTATTATTATTTTTTTTTTTTTGGATAAGCTTAGGGATCAACCGGATTATGTGAGGTTTAATGTAGTGACACAGTTCGGGGGCAGCTCCCATACGAGAGGAAACATCCCACATATAAGTGGGAGGAGAGCTCATACAAGGTAGTAGGACAATCCATTTTTTTTTTTTTTTAATGGTGGGAGAATGCCTTTATGGGGCATGGAACTTGTGGCTTGGGTAATGAGCTAAACAACGGCGCCACTAACCATCTACAAGTTTTTTTTTTTATTTTTCATTATTAATTTTTTTAAGGATTAAGGTGTTGGAAATGATATTTTAACTTTAGGATCAGCCTAATGTTGGGCTGAAGAGGTACAATTAAAGACGTTAGCAAACCTTAGTTGGTTCAACTAACTAAAAAGCTGAAGTTGTCAATCAGGTTTGATGAATAAATGAGAAGAGTTCTCAACCAAACGACTTCAATATTTACTTAAAGCAAGGATCGCTACATTAGACAAATAATCTCATGATTTTTTGTTTACAAAAGAAACACATTAATTCTACAAGCGATTGTAATGAGTTCAGCTGCCTATTAATCACTTTGTATAAATAGTACATGTATACTTAGTTTGCAAAATTCAATAAGAAGTTGAGATTCTCTGACAAGTTTCTAGAGTTGGTTAGAGAATTTTCTCCTAAAATTTTCATTTTCACTTCTCTTTCATTTTCCTACGAAAATCCTATCTTCAAGTTCAATAGATGTCGAGGCCTAAGACCATTAACCAAAATGAACGTACACTAATATTTAGGGCACTTTGGTTATGTTATAATTTGATGCGGAGAGAAGATTTATGTACTCATTATGACCGTTAATTTATAATTGGATAAAATTATATAGGATTGTGTTATGATTGTTTTCACGACTTAGGCAAATGGGCCACTAAAGGCCTAAAAGATGAGTACAGTATTGAGAGGCCCAATGAGCCCAGTCTTCAGGTCGCAATAACGAGCTCGCCGGACCCTCAAGCTCATGCTTATGCCGAGTCTATTTTAGCACACTTCCAGCTCGTGTCTATACCAGAGTCCACCTCCGTCTCTCTCAGCTTGCGTAAGCAATCATATCGATGAGTTTGCGCCAGGCAATGCCTTGAGAAGCCATTGCCAAATCGACCTAATTCCCTAATTTTACGCTGACACCGCTTCAACAGCTCCTGAGATGCATTTAATGCGACGACTATGTATTAAATGCAGAGAAGACTTTACCTGAAGCATTTAATGCAAGCATGGAATGCAAGAATAATCATTGTTGTAGCAATAAATATAGTATGACTTATGTCAGATTAGTTGAGAATAATCATGATCTTTAACGTGTAAAATACTCCATTGTGTCTCCCTTCTCTATAAATATGGTTGATTTTTATTGTAAAAACAAGCTGAACATTAATATTACCGTCACTCTACCAAAATCAATTCAGAGTGGCCCATGGATGTAGGTATACTTGCCGAACCACGTAAAAATCCTTGTCTTTGCATTCTTCTTCCTCCCTTCTTTTATTATTAATTGCTTCTTCATTATTATTTATCTACCTTAACCAACATTCAATCGTTTTTATTACAATATACCAACCTTAAACTATATTTACTACCATTTATTGTACAAATCACAGTCTGGGCCTTTGGATCTCTACGTCGACTGATTCTGAACGTTGACATCTTTTGGCGCTAGATGAGGGCCAAACTGCGACTTTGTAACCCCTTTTTCTTTATCAACTTTCTCCTTAACTACTTATATTTCAATGAACTGTAATGGCTAGGATAAGAACGACCAGGAGTGTTGGTGTGGTGGATGAGTAATCTCAAGGTCAGGAGGACCAGTAAAGCACCCTGCCCTCCAGGGAGGATACCGTTCAGGAGTGGCAACAACGCCAACGAGCTTTAGAAGATACAATGAAACAATTGACCGAAACAGTCAAGGTGCTGACAAAAGCTCAAAACCAAACTGCATGGAGACGGGTGGAGGTTACACCTCCCAGAGAAGCTCATCAGTAGCCCTCAGACAAAGTCCCAACTCCGGAAGGGGGAGCTGGTAGGGAGAGGCCGCTGTCCGAAGAGTCAATTCGCTCTTCAAGCATGGATCCGAGAGGGGATAGACGACGAGTTCAGAAAGGGAAACCTCACCTCACCCCGCAGACTTGAAGGTGAGGGTGAACCATGATGGAAGCCGGCATGTAGAAGTTAGTCGTGGGCACGAGCGAGCTCGTGAGTACCACGGTGGCCATGAACACGAGCTGTGAAGAGGCTTGAAACAGGTAGAAAATTTTGATTGGATGCACAGATCACGAGATCGCCATTCAGATGAACATGGCAGCAACAGCAGGCGGAGCCATACCAAGCGATCTGAGCCACGAGGCCCAATGGTAGAAGAGTTACTGCACAGGGTTCAGTAGCTGGAAGCCTGGCTTGGACCTCAAAGTTAGGAAGAATAGAATGATGAGAGGGTCCCGTTCACCAGGGAGATCGAGACAGAACCTCTACCACCCAAGTTTAAACTCATAAACATTCTACCCTATAGTGGAAAAAGTGACCCTTATGACCACCTGGATATGTTCAATGTACAAATGGACCTCCAAACAAGCAACTCATTGGTCAAATGCCGAGTCTTCCCGGCCACCTTGGGGGACGCACCACGAGTTTGGTTCAAAAGCCTCCCAACTCGCAGTATAGGAAGCTGGAAAGAGTGTTAATAAAAGTTCCTTAATCAGTACAAGGCACTAAGAAGGCAGCTCGTGCCTCTGTACCACCTCGTAACGATATTCCAGAGGTAGAACGAGTCTTTGAAATAGTACATTGCCCGATTCAGGAATGAGGTAAGCAATGTTGAGGCACTTTAGATGAGAGCATCTTGACCACGATCTCAGCAGGGTTTAGAAGAGATGGGAAGCTCTACGAAAGTATTTACAAGTCCCAATAAAAGACTTAGGTAAACTCTACGAACGGGCTGCCAAAGAGATAAGGTGGGAGGAGGCTTTCGGACTGAAGAAGCCTAGCAATCAGCAAGGTGAAGTGAGTAGTACCCACTAAGGAAAGAGGAAAGATCATAGTGGGGAGGGATGGGAACGATGAGCGGAGACATCGCTCTGCTAATGTAGTGGCGAAGCGAGCTAGGCTAGAGTCGAGAAGGGAGCAATCTCAGCATTGAGGCTGATATGGAAATTACAGCATCCTGTCAGACGCGTAGGACTTGATCTTCGTCACAGAAAGAAGTAGAGAAAACTTCGGGAAGCCTAACCCCACGGGAGTTCCGAGCAGGCTCGGAGATCCAAGGAAGTTTTGTGCCTATCACAACGAAACCAGGCACAACACTTCAGATTGCTGGCAGCTGAAGGACGCCATTGAAGACCTGATCAGATGAGGTCGCTTGGGGGAATATGTAGTGCGACTTGTAGGCCGACGACCTCAACAACAACGTCCTCAATCCCAGCAGCCTACACAACAGTAGCCCCAACGAACTCCCGAGTAAGAGCATGAACCCGCCGTAAAAACCATCTTTACCATTCATGGTGGTCCTCATATCGTAGGTACCTCCAACAAGTCACACCAGAGGTATGTCCGAGAAGCTAACCACGTTTTGTTCATGAGCCATAGGGGGTTGAAGGGGCCCGGGAAGAAAGCAAGAGTGACCTCGGATGACATAGTGTTCATCAAAGAAGATGCAAGGGGTGTGTGTTGGCCCCATAACGACGCGCTAGTCATCCGAGCTAAGATCAGCAATGCAGAGGTGCGACGGATCATGATAGACACCGGGAGCTTGGTCAACGTGATGTACAAAGACTGTTTTGACCAAATGGGGCTGGGAGCCGAACAACTGATACCTTCCCTGGAGCCTCTTTACGGCTTCACTGGAGATGCTGTGACACCAGTGGGCCAGATTAGATTGCCGCTCACTTTCGGGGAACCAGGTCGACAAGCTACTGTACTAGCAGACTTTCTGATTATCGACTGTCCTTCAGGGTATAATATAGTCCTAGGGCGGCCCATGATGAACAACCTGAACATGGTCACCTCTACTAAGACGCTCACAGTTAAGTTCCCAACTCTTAATGGGATAGGGTGTGTCCGAGGAGAACAGCACCTGGCCAGATGCTATTACGAGGACGCTATAAAAATGAGGGTTAAAGGGAAGAAGGTAAACGTGGTCTCAAGTGGCGAACCACGAGCTGTGATCGAGAAAGGAGTGAGTCACGACCTCGACCCCCACGAGGTGGACACAGATCGAGCTACGGGGCCCATTGAAGAGTTGGAATATGTACAGGTCAGCGAGATAGATCCTGAGAGATGCTTGAAGCTGAGACGAGACCTAACCCCAAAGATCGGGGCCCAGCTCGTTGACTTCTTAAAGGTAAACCTAAACGTTTTTGCATGGAACCATGAAGACATGGTGGGGATAGATCCTAAGGTCATGTGTCACAAATTGAACATAAATCCTCACCACAAGCCAGTTCGCCAAAAGAGAAGGCCGATGACACCAGAGCGGTATGCTGCTCTGAAGGAGGAGGTAGAGAAACTGCTAGCCAACAAGTTCATCCGCGAGACTTACTATCCCACTTTGGTTGCCAACTAGGGGTGGCAAAACGGGTTGGCGTGTCGGGTTGAGTTGAATTCGATTCGATTCGTTTATGAATTCGATCAATTCGACACGAATTCGTTTAAGAAGCGAGTTAATATTTTGGATTTGACACAAATTCGTTTATACACGACTGACACGACACGAATTCGTTTAACCCGTTTAGTCATTTAAATCGATTAATTCATTTAACCCGTTTGATTCGTTTAATCCGTTTAACTTATTTAATTCGTTTAACCCGTTTAATTCATTTAATTCAAATATAATAAATAATATATCAACTAAATATTAAATCAACTATAAAACCTACACATTAAATCAACTATAAAATTCCATATCATCCACATTTAAAAACCACAACAAAATCAAACTTAATTCAAACCAAAATATAATAAATAATTCACAATCAAACATTTAAACACCTAATGAACACATAAAAATCTATACATTAAATCAACTACATAAAATTTCATACCATCCATATTTAAAAACCACAACAAAATCAAACTCAATGCAACCACAAATATAACAAATAATTCATAATCAAATATTTAAACACTTCATTCAACACATAAAAACCAACACATTAAATCAACTACACAAAATTCCATATCATCCACATTTAAAAATCACAACAAAATTAAATTCAATGCAAATCCATATAAATTAAAATCACATAACATTATCATTCTTCAACATCAAACTTTTGTCATTTAAAATTCTTTCCTCATTGATTCCAAACTCCAAAGGGACTTTCAAGCTACACAAAAAACACAAAAATATAAAATTAGATATTTACATTCACAATCTTAAAATTAAGAAATATAATTAAGAGAATTTACCACTAAGTGAAAGAATTTGGTGTTGAGCCTTTTACTAGGGGCACTTGCATTAGGGGGAGCTTCATTAATACTTAAATTCAATATATCTTCTGTGACGTCTTCTAGCGAAACAATCTCTCTCTCTACAATAATTAATGACGAAAGTAATTGAAAAATAATGAAAGATAATTATAATAAATCACTAGCACAAAATTAGCGTGTTACCTCTACCAATTATCCAATCACGAGTGCAAATTATTGCTTCCACCACATCAGGTTTTAGTGTACTTCGGTATTGATCAAGAACTCGACCACCATTGCTAAACGCTGATTTGGATGAAACTGTAGATAATGGGATGCACAAAACGTCACGAGCAATGGCAGAAAGCTCAGGAGAGCGAGCTTCATTAGCCTTCCAAAAGGCTAGAATGTCCAAATCAACCGATCTTTCAAGTCTTCGTTCTTCCAAATAAAGCTCCAGTTGCGTCTTGTGAGTTGTAATGCCTCCATCACCAAGTCTCATGTCAAATCCTATCAATATATAATTAATAAAAAAAGAAAATATTATTAGATAAATTGTTATGGTAAAATAATATTACAAATATTTAATAAGGAAATTATATTATTTCTTACCATAAAAACCAAGTCAAGTTTATTTATTGTATTCACTTGTGCATTGGTCACTTGTGTACTAGGAATTGCTGATGATGTGGTGGCCTTAGAGGTAGATGCCCTAGTGGAACTTGTCATATACTCATCAAACAAAGAAAATAATTTACTTCTTACATGTGCCAACTTTTCTGATCCATCAATAACACCATACAACTTCTAAAACACTACCTCAACAAATTCTATCTTGTAACAGGGATCCAAGACAACAACAATTGCCAAAATAACACAAAAATCAGCCCAATATTTCTGCAACTTTTTATACATTTGATTTGCCATGCTTTTCAGAAACTCATCATCACTCTCCAAATGTTGCAACAAAGTCAAATGCTCCAAAAACACCTTTGGCATGTACAAGTTTGAAGTGGGATAATTTGAACCAGAAAAAATGTTAGTTGTCTCATAAAAATAACGCAAAAACTTGCAAATTTTCTCAACTCTATCCCACTCACTTGCAGAAGGACAATGCTTGTAATTGTTATCGGTCAACTCTAAAGTACACCAAGCACGTCGATAATAAAGAGCACTATCTAGCATAAGATAAGTTGAGTTCCACCTAGTAGGAACATCTTGTCGGACACCCCTCTTTATGTCTAAATCAACTTGTTTGACACACTCTAAAAATTTTTGCTTTCTAACTTGAGACCCTCTCACATATTTTACACTCTCACGAATTTTATGCACACCCACATCTATCTCTTTCAATCCATCCTGAACAATCAAATTAATAATATGGGCACAACAACGGATATGTATAAATTCCCCATCACAAACAAGTGCTTTACTAATATTCAATTGACCTTTTAAATTATTAATAAAACATTTGTTTGATGAAGCATTATCCAAAGTATTGGAAAAAAGTTTCTTGTCAATACCCCACTCAGACAATAATGACATAACTTTATTAGCAATAGATACCCCATCATGTGGAGGAGGCATAAAACAAAAGCTCATCACTCTCTTATGTAAAACCCAATTAGAATCAATGAAATGCACAGTCATACACATGTAACCATCAGTAGCTATGGAAGTCCATAAATCAGAGGTTAGACAAATTTTACTAGGGGCATTTTGTAACATTTTTTTAAGGTTTTGTTTACCTTTCTCAAACAAACTCAACACATCCGCTTTCACAGTGTTCCTAGAAACCATATGGAAATCATCATTTAAAAACTCAACAATTCTTATAATTCTTTTCCACTCTACAAATTGAAAAGACAAATCATGCAACACTAAAGCTTCAGCAACAAGCTTCCTAAATTCTTCTTGAGTCTTAGTTCTAGGTTGACGAACACCAACAGACCTAGATTTATTTTTCTCAATCACCATTTGACGTATATCATGCGATTTATACTTAGGACAAGTAAGAGTCAAGTGTCTAATCATATTACCTGTTCCACTCGAGGTTGGGCAGAGATAGATTTGACCACACCATTTGCATTTGCATCTATCATTTCCTTTTTTATCATTCGATATCATTTCGAAGGACTTCCACACATGCGAAGTCCGCTTTCTTTTTCAAGCAGCTTTAGTTTGCTTTGACTTGCTTGAACTTCCCACATTTTCATGCTCATTTTCAACTTCAAGCTCATCTTCCAAATCGATGGTATCATCATCGAAATCAATACTCAGATCCATATCTGAGAACCAATTAACCATGAAATCACATTAAATCAACTATAAAACCTACACATTAAATCACTATAAACCCTACACATTAAACCAATTAACATAACTGATTACAGTAGATTACACTAGAGATATATATAGAATCAAAATGCAGAATACACAAAATAAATCGAAAGAGAAGCACACCTACAGAATACACAAAATAAATCGGAATACACAAAATAAATCGAAAGATAAGCACACCTACAGAATACACAAAATAAATCGAAAGAGAAGCACACTTGAAGCTGGTGACCAAACCGGACAGCTACCAAGATGGAGAAGCTCGCGACTGAGAGTGAGAAGATGCGGGAGAAGGTGCTGATCGTCGGTGAGGTGACCGTGAGGAACAAGGCGTTGTCCTTGGTGTCGTCCTATCGTCGACGTCGGTGTTGGTGTCGTCAAGGTTGAGTCGTCATCGTGTCGTCGTCGGTTTAGTTACCTTAGTGTTGTCGCGTCGCCGTTTTGAGAGGAAGATGAAGGTAGACGGTGGTGGTCGTGCGTGTAAGAAGGGAGCAGGCGTTCAAAATCAGATCTGAAAAATGCAAAAATGGGAGGGATGAGGTGTTCAATCATATATGAAAAATGCAAAAGTGGTCTAGGTTTAGTAAGTGTTTATATATATATAAATGTATAATTACCCTTTAACCCTTCTAATATATTAAATTATAATTTGACCCCAATTTTAATCGTGTCAACCCGCGATTCGTTTAACCAAACATAATTCGATTCGTTTAATAAACGGGTTAGATGGGTTGACACGATTACATCACAAATTCGTTTAACTCCAACCCATACCCATTTATTTTTTACGAATTCGTGTCGACCCGTCGTGTCGTAACCCATATTGCCACCCCTATTGTCAACTTTGTCCTCGTGAAAAAGAAGAATGAAAAATAAAGGACCTGTATTGACTTTACTAATCTGAATAAGGCGTGCCCAAAAGACAGCTTCCTATTGCCAAGATTGACCAGCTCGTGGACGCAATAGTTGGGCACCAGCTCTTAAGCTTCATGGACGCCTACTCGGACTACAACCAAATCCCGATGAGCTTAGAGGATGAGGAGCATACATCATTTTTCACCGACCGAGACTTGTATTGCTACAAGGTAATGCCATTTGGACTGAAGAACGTAGGGGCGACCTACCAATGTCTAGTCAATTCGATGTTTCAAAAGTAGATTGGGAAGACCATAGAAGTATACATGGATGATATGTTGGTAAAATCCAAGCAAATGGCAGATTATGTCCGTGACCTGAACAAGACTTTTTAAATCCTGAGGAATTACCAGATGGAGTTGAACCCGCTGAAGTGTGCCTTTGGAGTGTGCCTTTGGAGTGGCATAAGGTAATGCCATTTGGACTGAAGAACGTAGGGGCGACCTACCAATGTCTAGTTAATTCGATGTTTCAAAAGTAGATTGGGAAGACCATAGAAGTATACATGGATGATATGTTGGTAAAATCCAAGCAAATGGCAGATTATGTCCGTGACCTGAACAAGACTTTTTAAATCCTGAGGAATTACCAGATGGAGTTGAACCCGCTGAAGTGTGCCTTTGGAGTGGCATTTGGTAAGTTCCTTGGTTTCATGGTGAACAACAGAGGAATTGAGGCTAACCCCGGAAAGATTAGGGCGCTGATCGAGATAAGATTCCTAGCTCGGGTTAAAGATGTACAAAGCCTCAACGGTTAGGTCGCGGCCCTCAGCAGATTTATTTCTAAGGCCACTGACAAATGCATCCATTTCTTCGAAGTACTAAAGAAGGCGAAGAATTTTGAATGGACTGAGTAATGCGAGGTGACATTCTAGCAGTTGAAGGAGTATATGGGCCGAGCTCCACTCCTATCCAAGCCGAAAGAAGGAGAAAAACTCTTCCTGTATTTAGGAGTATTTCAGTACGCGTTGAGCGCCGCCCTAGTAAGGGAAAAAGAGAAAATACAGTTACCCGTGTATTATATCAGCAAAAGGCTGGTCGACGTAGAGACCAGGTATTCGTAGATGGAGAAGTTAACATATTACCTGGTAATTGTATCAAGAAAGCTGCGACCATATTTTCAGGCTTACCAGATCGAAGTCTTCACACAATACCCGCTCAAGCAGGTCTTTCAAAAGTCGGATACCTCAGGCCGGCTGCTAAAATGGGCTGTGGAGCTCGCATAATTTGATATCAAATACAAGCCCATAACGAAAATTAAAGCTCAGGCCCTAGCAGACTTCATCGCTGAATTCACGAGACCCACAAAAGAACAGGCGGAGACCTCAAACGGCCCGACGTGGAAGTTGTACGTGGATGGATCCTCCAATGAACATAAGTCGGGGGCTGGAGTGTTGTTGATTAGCCCGAAGGTCATAAGATCCTCTGCGCCTTGAGATTTGGATTTCAGGCCACCAATAATGAGATTGAATACGAGGTGGTGCTCGTTGGACTTCACTTAGCAAAGGAAGTACGAGTTGAACAAGTAAGGATTTTCAGTGATTCTCAGCTCGTCGTGTGCCATGTCCTAGGAGAATATCAGACTAGGGGACCTAAGATGGCTAAGTATCTTCAGAAGGCAAAGGAGTTACTGGGAACTTTCCAAAGGTTCGAAGTGAATCAAATCCCGCGAGCTCAGAACGTCTACACAGATGCACTTGCTCGCTTGGTAACCACTCAGGACGCGGATTTTTTGGGAGCCATACCAATGAAATTCTTGCCAGCTCCGAGCATAGAAAGAAAAGATGCGGTAATGACCATAAGTATCCACCTTGACTCGTGGATGAGCCCAATACTGAGCTATCTGCAAGAAGGAAAACTGCCAAACGACAAACTGGAGGCACGTCGCCTACGAGCTAGAGTGGCCCGCTATTGTATATATGACAACATGCTGTACAAGAAAGGTTTCTCAGCCCCACTCCTGCAATGCATCGATGACCAAGATTGTAGGTCGTGCTAAGGGATATACATACTGGCCATTGTGGAAATCATGCCGGGGGGCTATCTTTAGCTCAAAAGGCACTCCGACAAGGATTTTATTGGCCGATCATGAAACAAGATGCCATCGACTTGGTTAAGAAATGTGACAAATGTCAGAGCTTCGCTAAGTCCTACGAGCTCCACCTGCTTACCTTCAACAAATGGTGAGCCCGTGGCCTTTCGCGATCTAGGGAATGGACCTAATCGGATCTCTGCCGACAGCTTGCGGAAGATGCAAGCATGCAGTGGTTACCGTAGACTATTTCACCAAGTGGCCTGAAGCCAACGAACTGGCGGAGATTTCCATCACGAAGATAGAAAAATTTGTGTGGAACAAGATCATATGCAGATTTTGAGTCCATCAGCAGCTCGTGACGGACAACGAAGCCCAGTTCACCAGCGATTAGTTCATAAATTTCTGCAACGATCTCGGGATTGTGAAGAGCTTCTCGACTGTAGACCATCCTCAAGCCAACGTTCAGGTTGAAACAGTAAACAAGATCATTAAGCAGACCTTCAAGACCAAGCTGAAAGCAAAAAAGAGAGCTTGGGTAGATAAACTGCAGAAGGTACTTTGGGCTTACAGAACAACAGCTCGCAGCTCCACTGGTTAGACCTGTTCTCCATAGTGTACGAGTTTGAAGCTATGATCCCTGCGGAGTTCGAAGTTACCAGCCAATGGAGGGCTATATTCCGACCTGAAGACAATGATCAATTGTTCGTTGTAAACTTGGATTTGCTTGAGGAAGTAAAAGAGGCAGCTCATATGAAGATTGCAGTTTACCAATAGAGGGTACACTAGATATTACAACAAAAAAGTACGAGTTCGGAGCTACAAGGCTGGCGACCTGGTCCTACGACTGATCCTTCTAGCAGCCCGCAAGGCTAGTAACGGAACGCTTGGTCCAAACTGGGAAGACCCTTACCTCATCAAGGAGAATCTGAGGAACATAGCCTATCACTTGGCCAATATGGATGGATCTGAACTCCCACGCGCTTGGAACGCAGAGCATCTTCGTCCCTACTACACTTAAATTGTCAGCTCGCTCTATAACTCTTGTATAATTCACTTTGATGATTGTCAGTAAGGTGATTTCACTTGTTTTGCTGTTGTCTGTAATATGTTCAGTGCAGAAAGCGAGCTAATTCAATAAGCAAGATTTATTATAATGAAGAGCAACGACTATCATAATTTGCTTCTACAAAACGAGCTATTATTTATTACTTTCTGAGGGATATCTTCTAAATCAACCAGCAATCATTCACGCCCATAAAAAATTGCCCAGATGGTCAAGAAATTATTATCTTATACACGCATCCACCTTTATCAAATATGCTCAAGAAAGCGCCCTCGCGATCTGCGAGCCATCATCTTTCACAATCTACGGAGTATCTCAGTCGTCAACAACACGCATTCCTCGCACTCCGAAGGTATTACCTGTGGAAAGAGTTGCTACCAAGGCACTTTGGAAGGTACTGCCCAAAGAGATGCTTATAATATGCTCCCCTGAAGGCGATTGCTTGTGAAGGGGAAGCTATCTGATATTACTTGTGGAAGGAGCTGTCATTTGCGCTCTCTGGAAGGGACTATCTAGGAACTGTTTGACTACTGTGCTTTGGAAGGAATTTGCTTGTGGAAGCAGTTGTGATGAAGGTCTCACCTGTGGAAAAGGTCGCTATCCAAGCACCCCGGAGGGTATTACCATAGACTTACTGTTGATACACGAAAAGTCTTACCCACGGAAGTGGTCGCGTCCTACGTACCCCGAAGGGTACTACTGGAGGCCTCCAATCAATCAAAGACCTCGCAAAAGGTGCGACCCATAAGCTACTACCAAAGAGCTCACAAAAGGCACAACCTGCGAACTGCCATCAAAAACCTCGCAAAAGGTGTGACTTGTAAGCTGTTACCAAAGAGCTCGTAAAAGGCGCGACCTGCGAGCAAATTTCGCGAGAGGAGCTGCCCATGTTGGGAGCTGCCTGTAAGTCGCGAACTCGCATGCTCACAAAAAGGGTTGCCCATGTTGGGAGTCGCCTATGAATTGTGAACCAATAAAAGGTGCTTCAACGGCCTGAAATCATCAAAGTTCGGGAAAATGCTTCAATAGCTCGTAAGATCTCATTACAAGAAGGTTCTGAGACATGTATTTGAATGAGCCTCTCGCGAGCTGTAAGTACTTGCCTATTTATTTAAAAGGTATAACTGAATTGATTTTAGGTTAAATACTTGCGACTTAGTATGCTGTCATGATTGTTATATGTTTATATTACTGGTTAACGATTCTTGACAACAACTCGTTATCTATTAATGCATATTAATTTGCTATGATCGCTATGCATATCTCACACTTAGCCAAAAAACTAAAGCAACTTGCAGGAAAATTTTATAAAGAAATCTCAACCTATGAGATCGCTATCCATTACATGAAAAATTAAAAATAAAGTCCTCATAAAAGGAGGAAAAGTTCAATGATTATAGGCAAAGCAAAGGAAACTAAATAATTTTTGCTAAGTGTTTGCAGGAGTTTGTGAGGAAAGCTGATCCGATAAAGCCTTTGGCGGAGCCTCAACAACTGAAGGACCTTGGGGAGCTGGTGTTTGGATAGCTGGAGGAGCTTGAGAAGAGTCGCCCTATTATGCGCTCTAAACACTAGTAGCGTGGTCTGCGAATATCTGGATTCTCTTGACCGCATCCGACCCAAAAAATGAAAAATCCATGTCCGGATGATGCAATTAGAGTGTATACAGGAACACACTTTTAGTCCCTAAAGCTGCGTCTTCTCGCTTTTGAGTAACTCGAGCTTCAACGCGCTCCTCTACATGGGCTATCTCTTCTTGTGCCCCAGTGAGCTCTTGCCTAAGTGCAATTGTCCCCTTCTGAAGTAGGTTGACTTGATTTTTTGCAGCCTCGCCCTCTTTTCAGCAACTTTCAGCTTGCCCTTTATTTTTCCCAGCTCCTCCTCGTCCTTGTCAAGTTTTGAGGTCGCAGTCTCCCGGTGAGCTACTTCCCGAGATAAAGCTTCATTAGCATCTTTTAGTTTTGCTTCAAGATTCTGATACTCTTCTTGGAAGAAGCTCACCTCGTCCTGCAACTTCTTCCTCTCAGCCTCGAACTCTTGCTCGGTAAGCCTGAAAGTGACCTTCTCACTAGGCTGATCTTCGACCTCCTTCATCACCTTTATCAAGGTCATGTTGATCTGAAAAAAGAACAAGGTTAAAACTCGAACTAGAAATACTAAGTAAAGATAAACAAGATTAAAGCTTACCAGCGTCATGTGATGAGCTCCATAAGCTACCAACTTTTGGCTTGTAAAGTCCTCAATTTTGAGCTTTGGGGCGTGGTTTGACAAAACTTGCTGTATGAGGTTCATGAAATTGATAAAATACTCTAGTTCAGCTGTCACCTCAGCTCGCCCCGAAGAGTCATCCTCAGACGACCCCTCATCTTCCTCCTCAGATCGTCTCGAAGCCTGAGCACTTGGGCCTTTTCCAATGATGACCGTTGTCTCCTTTCCGGCCTTGACGACCTTACGACGTTTGGAAGGTGAGGGTTGGGCTATACCCTTCCCCTTGTCTTTCACCACGGGCTCAAGCTCTGATGCAGTCGAGCTCCCTCTAGTTGGAGCTTTGGCATTCTTCGTCGTAAGAAGACCTACTTTTTTTTGCCACTTTGGCTTGGGGACTTGCTTTTTGGGGACAACAGCTGTCTCGGTCTGAGAAGCAACAACATCAGTAGGCTCAGAAGGCACCTGCTGAATAGGATCCGTTAGAGAATCATCCATAATCACGACATTCGGCTGCGTAGGCCTAGCCAGAGCGCGGATCGGAGGCACGGCTAAAGCCAGTTTGTGCATTTCTTCAGAAGAGCTTGTGGTCGGACTCGAGCTCTTTTTTAAGGGAAGCTCAAAAATTGAAGCGACCTCGTTCTTTCTACGAACTCCAAGATCGCGATGTATATTCAGGCGCTTGCTATCGAGCTGTGGGGCAAGACTGTAAGATCGTAGCTCGGAACCTGAAGGGAACAGGTCGTCAGCGTCGTCTTTGACCGCGACAAATATATCCAAGGCTACAGTCTCCTCCTCAGTATGTCTGACCCTACTGGTGGGAACGTCTGCAAAACAGAACGAGCTCGTAAAAAAAAAAAAAAACAAAGAGAGTGAGGAGGTGTTGTGCGAGCTAAATCCGTGCCTACCTGGGGTTAGGACAAACGAGAAATTCTTCAAATTATGGGAGAGAGAGGCAAGTAATAAGAATCCAGTGGGATTTGTAGTCTCCCACATTGGATTTAATGTTACTTTTGGGCTGAAATCTTTTATAAGGGGAATTGCGAGTAAAGATATAATACAACTCGTCTCTCTACTCCGTCTGGTGACCATAAGTGCCCTTAAAGCTGTACAAGCTACGAAGGACGCGAGGGCTAGGAGGGTCAAGCCCATGCCTAATGAAAACAGCAGTCAGGGAAGTGATTTGGGTGTAAGAGTTGGGTGTTAGGTGGAATGGGGCCAGTTTTAGGTTGTTCAGCAGGTCTATAAGATAGCTATGAACTGGGAACCTGAATCCGTACTCTATGTGCTCGCGACTTATTGCAATGAAACCCTTAAACGGATAGGCCGCATAATCATGCATATGTGCGACATTAGCTCGACATCCTGAGGGGAAATCATATTCCCGAGCCAAGGCCTTCAGCGCATAGTAGCCTAAATTGGAAGTATAGTGGAAGAAAGGCTCTTGAGCTATTCCTCTTTCGGCCAGAGGTTGGGAAGTCAAGGGTTCAGCTAGCCTTGCAAGCTCTTTTGTGACCTCGCCATTTTGGGAGGTCGCACCTTGGGTGGCTCTAACTTGTTGCTCTACTTATTCTTCCGAAGTGGAAGCCTCGTCGCCAATTTGACGATTACTGCGCGAACGACCTGACATCTATAAAATAAAGGGAATGACATCAGAACGCTGAAAGCATACTGAATCTAGCGAGCTAAAGAATTCCTAAATCTACTTTCTTATGTATCAGGTCGCACGCTTCACTGCTAAAAGTGGTGGGGGCCCATAATGCAAGCCCATCAAGTAAAGATTCCTAGTACCTAAAGCTATAACCCTATGTCTACAGGAATTCTATCAAACAGTTCGAAAGCAAGCCACCCTAAACACAGAACCATACCAATAGATAACAAAAGCTACAAGCAGTAAAAAAATCACAAACAACGCGTACGACGTTCAATAACAAGCAACAGAGCTTTACCAACAAGCAGCAAGAGCCATAAGCACCATACTCATTTCAGAAAATAACAAGAAAATTTCAAGCAACTTATAAAACATTTGAAACATGAAATATGCATACAAGATTCAAAGTTGAACAACACATCAGAAAAAAAAAGCAATGCATGCCCAAGAAATCAGAAATAATCGAGAAAATATGAGAACCAGTTGGAAGTATTTACTATGTATGCTTGTCTGTTGAAGATAAGGACTAGACTCCGAATGTTGAATCTGAAAAAGACTGTTGCAAACGTAAGGAGGAAACGGAGAAGAAGTGTTGAGAGGAAAATTTGACAGAGTTTTCCCTTAAAAATGACAGAAGTGAAAAATGAGAAAGAGAAGACGTCGGGTTTATATAGGCGGGAGTCGCTACCCCCAGCCCTCCGATCTAACAAAAGAGTAACTGCCATAAATCTGATGGTTCAGCGCGATCTTCGGTTTCTTGTCATCATGCGCTGTCAGTTACAAGATGTGCGCATTAAATGTGCACGGTCCGAGACGTGCTTATGATACCGATGTCTGTAGAGTCGCCACGTGTCAATAGTAACGGGTCAGAAGTCGAAGCGACGCCTCCCGAGCTCGTAAACGGTTATTTGAATCAGCATAGTCAGCTCTCAGTCCGCAGACTGCATTAAAAGTTAGGGGCCTAGTGTTATGGCCGTTTTCACGATCTAAGCAAATGGGCCATTAAAGGCCCAAAAGCTAAGTACAGTAATGAGAGGCCCAAGGAGTCCAGTCTTCAGATCACAATAATGAGCTCGCCAAACTCTCAAGCTCACATTATGCCAAGTCTGTTTTAGCACACTTTCAGCTTGTGTCTATGCCAGAGTCCACCTCGGCCTCTCTTCAGCTCGCGTAAGTAATTAGGTCGATGAGCTCTCGCTTGGTAGTGCCTTGAGAAGCCAATGCCAGATAGACTTAATTCCCTGATTTTACGTCGGCACCGCCTCAACAGCTCTTGGATGCATTTAATGCGGCGGTTATGCATTAAATACAGAGAAGACTTTACCTAAAACATTTAATGCAAACATGGACATGCAAGAATAATCATTGTTGTAGCAATAAATATAGTATGACTTATGTCAGATTAGTTGAGAATAAACATGATCTTTAACGTGTAAAACACTCCATTGTGTTTTCCCTTCTCTATAAATAAGAGGGATTTTCATTGTAAAAATAAGCTGAACACTAACATTACCGTCACTCTGTCAAAATAAATTCAGAGTGACTTGTGGATGTAGGCATACTTGCCGAACCACGTAAAAATCCTTGTATTTGCATTCTTCTTCCTCCATTCCTTTATTATTAACCACTTCTTCATTATTATTCATCTACCTTAACCAGCATTCAATCGTTTTTATTATAATATACCAACCTTAAACTATATTTACTACCATTTATTTTATAAATCGCAGTCTGGACCTTTGGATCTCCACGTCGACAGATTGAATGTAATTATAGGACTGAATTGAATATAACACAATTCTTTATTTGATGCACTATTGGATTGGTTGGAATTAATTTAACCAATTAGATAAAATAATTTATCTATTAAATTAATCCATTTCGATAATTGTTGTGGGTATATCTTGGGTTACATAAATGGGCTGGTAAAAGCCCAAGGAACTGATCTAATGGATTGATCTAGTAGACGAAGGCCCAGTTTGCCAACATTCAGTTCGTATAAATGAGCTCGTAGTTTGCCACTACTATTCTCAGGTTGCTGGTCAGTCACAATCTAGCTTGCCTTATGTGCAGCTCGAGATCATCCAAGGCAAGCTCCAACTCGCAGCTCGAAGCGCCCGTTAAGGGAATTTTCTAGAATTGCAACAGCCTAAATTGAAAAGGAGTCAACTATTAAAATTGGAAATAAATTCAAATTCTTATTTCAATAGAATTAATCCTTGATGTGACTGAATCTATCCTAGATATGGTGGAAATTGATTTTGGAAGCGTAATTAATATGAATTTTTTTTCCTATTTTAATTGTATTCAAACTATAACGTCCCACGCTATAAATAGGGGTTGAAATATTATTGTAAACAGACGACAATTAATAGCACACTGTGACTCCTCCAAAATAACCAGAGAACACAGTTATGGATGTAGGTATTGTTCTAGCCGAATCACGTAAAAAACACCGTGCAAATACTATTCTTCCTCTCTTTTATTCTTTTGATTTTGTTTTGTTTCTCTTTAATTATAGGTATTGGATTAAGAACTTGGGTCGATAAATTCGAATATCGATATTTTAGCGCTAGAAGGAGGGCCCAGACTGTAATTTTTTGGAGTTTTTGATAGCCATGGCAAGAAGAAGAACAATTAAAAGTTTTGACGCAGCGGCTAACGAACGAGAAAGGAGGATGGATCAGCAGCAGTGTGATGTCCAGCCAATGGAAGATACCATTGACGCTACTGTGGGTATGCCTCCACTAACCTCTCGTCAACCAGTATTGATGATCCCTGCAGTTGAGGGGTTATTGGTATGTCAATGGCGGTAGGAGACGTTAGAAAATACCGTGCGATAATTGGCGGATGCAGTCAAGGTGCTAATATAGGCCCAAGGCCAAAACATGCCCAGATCTGAAGTTGTTGCTTCAAGAGAAGTTTCCCCAATAATAACGAGAATAAGTGTCAGCACCTGAAAGACCCTTAGAAGAGGTGCCGTGACCTGTTGACTCTGCTCGTTCCTTCAACTCATGTTCGAGAGCTGAAGGTCGTCGAGCTCGCAAAGAGGAGGAAGCTTCACGACTTGCGAGTTTAAGTGAAAGGACTAGTCAGGGATATATAACAAAATATCGCTCTTTAGGTCGCGAGCTCAGGCGAAAGCCCAAACCTTATTATTCAAGGATAAAAGAGCTCCTTCATAGGGTTCAACAACTTGAGGCATGCTCTGATACTTCAAACCAACGTGATTGATACGAGAAAATGACCTTATTCATTAGAGAGATCGAGACACAACCTCTCCCTCACAGATTCAAGGTTCCCAACATTCCTCAGTACAATAATGAAAATGACCTTTATAATCACCTGGATGTGTTCAATATCCAAATAGATCTCCAGACAACCAATCCGTTGGTTGAGTATCGCGTTTTTCCAGCCACCCTAGAGGACGTCCCACGAATCTTGTTCAAAAGTCTCCTAGCACGCAGCATAGATAGTTGGGAAAAATGTCAATAAAAGTTCATCAGCCAATACAAAATTATGAGGAGGTAGCTCGTGCTAGCTTGTCACCTCGCCACGGTTTTCCAATGACAAAATGAATTACTGAAAGATTACATTACTTGGTTCAGATGCGAAGTCAACAATGTAGACAACCCTTCTGACGAAAGTATTTTAACTGCGATCTCAGTTGGACTTTACAAGGATGGGAAGTTATATGAGAGCATCTATAAATCCTTAGTAAGGGACCTGGGTGAGTTTTACGACGAGCTGCCAAAGAGATCAGATGAGAGGAGACTTTCGGCCTCAAGCAATTTAACCCGAAGGGTGAAACAGGCAATTCCAACCAACTAAAGAAAAGAATCAATGGTGGGAACAGAAGTAAAGGTCAGAATAAACGCTCAAACAATGAGGTCACTAAGAAGGCCAAAAATGAGTCCAAGAATGAGTGACCTCAGTGTTAAGGTCGTTGTGATAGCTACAACATCTTGTCAGCTACACTAGAGAAGATCTTTACAAAAGAGAGGAACAGAGAACACTTTGGGAAGTCTAAGTTTGTGAGGACTCCGGCTAATCTCAAAAGTAAGAACAAATTTTGTGTCTATCATAATGAGATCGAACACAATACTATAAAACGCTGGGCGTTAAAAGACGCCATTAAGGATCTAATCAAGAGAGATTGCTTGATAGACCATGTGGTGCGACTAGTGAGCCCGTGACCTCAATGACGACCTTAACATTCACCACAGTCGGCACAGCAGTAACGAGGATCCTACCTCTAATTTATAATTCAATATTTGAAAATCAATGAAAATTCTAGGTTTCCTATATTACTCTACTATATTTTACTGATATCTTTATTGAATGTTGTGCATAACAGTAAAAGTGATGTCTCTACAAATTTTTACTAAGTTAAACTATATTAGCTAAGGTTCCAACCTATTGGACATTGTTTGACAAAATTTTATTAAGTCTTGCTATCTTAGCTGAGGTTTCAACTTACTGGAGATAGCTCGCTATAATGCTGTTAGCTGAGGTTCTAATCTACTGGACAGTTCAATAAAATTATGTTGTTAGCTGATATTCTGACCTATTGGACAACTCAATAAAATTATGCTGTTAGTTGAGGTTTTGACCTACTGGACAGTTCAACAAAATTATGCTGCTAGCTGAGATTCCAACCTACTGGATAACTCCATAAAATTATACTATTAGCTGAGGTTTCGACCTATTGGACAACTTCATAAAATTATGCTATTAGTTGAGGAGCCTATTTATTGGATAGCTCGAAACACTACTATGGTAGGTGAGGTGCCGACCCCTTACATAGCTCGAAAAAATATTGTTATGACAGGCGAGATTCCGACCCCTTGCATAGTTCGTCAAAGCGTCGCTATGGTAGACGAGATTTCGACCCCCTATATAGCTCGAAAAAACTATTGCTATGATAGATGAGGTTTCGACCCTTTACATAGCTCGAAAAAATATCGTTATAGCAGGTGAGGTTTCGAATCCCTGCATAGCTCATCAAAGCATCACTATGATAGGCGAGATTTCGATCCCTTACATAGCTCGAAGAAACTAACGCTATGGTAGACGAGGTTCTGACCCTCTACATAGCTTGAAAAAGTATTGCTATGGCAGACGAGGTTCCGACCCCCTGCATAGCTTGCCAACATTTCGTTATGGTAATCGAGGTTTCGACTAATTACATAGCTCATAATAATTTTATTATGTTCTGTTCGCTTAAATTTTGAATCAAGTTATAATATGTGAGCTACGACTCATCAAGATCAGCGACCTTTCGAGCTCTCAACTAGTTCTACTACCACTTATTTATACATTGATTACTTAATTCAAAAGGAAAAGAAGATGCAATCCAAATAATATTGAAAAAGCATGTAAATTCAAAATAAAACCTCATAATGAGGAGAATCCATTACAAATGAAATAAAAATATTCATGACCTCACCAAGCAAGACAAATGTAACACAATAATAGAAGTCATGAAAAATTACAAAGAACAAGTATTCTACGTGGCAAGCTACTTAGTGTCCTGGCCTTGGAGGGCTGATTTGATGGGAGCTGCATCATTAGAGGTTGCACTTAGAGGTTCTGCGACCTGAGTTGTCTCATCTTTGGAGGTTACATCTAGGAGCTTGATTAATTGAGGAGCTATATCTGGAATAACTGAGGATTGGGTGGCACACTTTTTATGTTTCTCCACCTTAGTAACTGCCTTTTCATTGAAGAACAAGAGGTCCAGCTCGGGCTGAACTTTCCATAAAGTATAGATGAACAGACTGGAGGTCTCTGATTCTGCCTCCTCTATAGAATTGGTGACCCGCACTTTGGGTTCCCTTTTAGTTTTGGCGATCTCTTCCTTAGCGAGCATGAGCTCTCACTCAGCCTCCTCCACTATTTTCTCTGCGGCCTCCGCTCGCTATATGGCCTTCTCTAACTCCTCTTCACCTTTAGAAAACTTGGCAGTAAGATGTGACCTCGCAACTGCATGAGCACTTTCTTCATGAGCTAAAGCATCCTCAACCTCTTTTTTAGCTTCCTCGGCATTATTCAGCTTGGTCAGAATGATTTACTTTGATTTTTTTGCCTTCTCAGCTTCCGAAGTCATGAACGAGAGCTCATCCTTTAGCTTTCTCCGTTCCCTTTCAAACTTTTCCTTTTCCTCCTGAAAAACCCGAGCTTCTTCCATCTGTTTTACTGCTCCCATAGTGGCCTGAAATGCGGTATGTTAGTATTTAGATAAAGAAAGAAAGTAGGAAAGTTAGAGGTATTAGAGATTACCAGTAGCACATAGTGAGCTATGAAACTAGATAGACTATTGCCTACTAAGTCCTTTTTGTCCAGGTTTCCAGTAGATGATTTCTCCAATATGTCAGGTAAGTAGTCGAGGAAGGCGTCGAAGTACATCCCTCTTGGCTTGTCTTCGGGCTGCGTCTTAGCCTGTGGCTCAATCTTTCTTTCTGCGACCTCAGGTTGTTTATCCTTATCTACTCATCATCACTTTACTGAAGGGGGATCGGGTACTGATTTTCTTCTGGCTCCACTGCTTGGAGTAGCCTGAACCTTGCGAGCATGAGCTTCCACCCGCTCATGATGAACTTTACCACATCTGGCTAAGAGGTGGGGACCTCGACTGGTGGATGATCGGAACCCGGTGCTGAGGTGGTCGCTTTAGCAGAAGCAGCAATTGGAGGGGTTGTGGACTGAACAGTTGACCTAGTGAAGGCCTTTGGAAAGCGAGCTTCACCATCTCTGTAGCTCGTTGAAAAGCATAAATCGGAGTCTATTGAGGGATCAGGACAACCTCTACCCCACTAGCAATTTCGAAGACATATGTGAGCTTAAGTTCACACATACTTCCGATGTCCCTCTTGTTGTCCAGAAGCTTGCTGTTAAGAGAATGGGCTAACTGGTGGGCCCTAAAGAGTTCATCTTTAAACTCGTTATTAATTCTCGTCTCGTTCGAATTTGCAAGCGCCTTAAGAATCTCGACCTCCTAATCAGAAACGACTGCTCTATCTCTTGCAAAATCTGCGAGGTAAAAAGAAGAAGAGTTAAAAAGAAAAAAACTATTGTAGCTCTCAAGAGGTCTGTGCTATCTAACTACCTGACTAAGGATGAAAGAGAAATTGTGGAACTTTTTGAGTGAAGGGTAAGAAATGTAAAATCAACTTGATTTATAATCTCTTACATTAGATTTGCCTTTCGCTGCCTTGAGGCAGGAGACTCTTGTAGCTTGTTTTCTGAGCTGCGAAATAGTAGATCACATCTCCCATTCCATCTCTCATGCCACCAACTCTCTTGATACTATAGAGATGGCAGAAGACTCTAGGGTTCGGAGGTAAAAGGCCATTTCTCATGATAACTAAAGCTAAAGATATGAGCTAAGAGTAGGAGTTGGGGGCAAGTTGAAAAGGGTTAAGTTGTTATCTATTCAAAAGGTTAATAAGGTAGGCAGGGATTGAAAATCTAAGTCCATGCTTAAGGTGGTAAGTACTGACGACAACAAACCCCCTGGGAGGGTAGGCTGCATGGTCGCTAGATCTGGGTGACATAATATGACAACCCTTGGGAAGACGGAATTCTAAAGCTATTCTCCCCAACTCATCATATTGTATCTTTGAAGCGTTGCGAATAAACACTTCGCGGCCCCGCCGTTCTACAGCGTGCTGGCAAATTACTACAGGGTTAGTCCAAGTTATGTACCCCTTAGCGATCTCACCATTTGTGAAGGTTGCTTCACCATGCAGTACAAACTGCCCTTGAGCCGAGCTCTTCCAAGTTGGATGAGTTATCATCCCCTACTCGGTATAATCTGCGTCTGCGATCTGAAGACATAAAAGGGAATAGTCAGGTCACTACAAGCAGACCATGCATAAAAGTCTAAGTTTCTTAGCAACAGATTTCTTAGTCTACAGGTCACAAATACCACATATAGATATATATATATATATATATTGCTAAAATTATGAGGGGCTCGACCAATGGGCAAATGGCCTATGAGCTAATAACTTACATGTATATCATTTGACAACCCGTACACATAGTGCCACAAACAATAAATAGTTCGCAAATAGTCCATTAATAAGATCAAATCAATAAGAAATGAAAAGTCGCAAACATTCAACATCAAGAACATAAAGTGTTCAGGCTAGTCTCAAATCTAGAAAACACAATGGAAACACAATATGTACAAGAAATGGAAACCAAAAAAATTAAGATTCGGTTATGAAGACTTACTGTAAACACTTGCCTAAGGACTAAGAATCTGATCATCAAGGATGTGGAATTCGAGGAGAATTGGCACAAAGAAGCAAGATGAAAGAAAATAGAAGAAGAAAGTGATTCGATGGATGAGGTTGAAAATGGCAGAGTGAGAAGGAAAACGAAAGGGCTTAATTTATATATAGACGCGAGATCCAAACCCTAATTGTTGGATTTGGAGGCTGCTTAACCGCCTTAATGCAACATGAGTTGTGGCTTTTGTCATCATGAACTGTCAGTTGAGAAACGTGCATATTAAATACGTATGACATGAGACTTACTGTGTTGCAGCTACCTGAAGAGTCACTATATGTTGAGTGATGGGATGGAATTTGAAAAGGTGCGGGATGATGGGATGTGATGCGTTAGCTTTTACCAACAAGTTTTGAGTTCCTAACCTGCATATCGCATTGAGAGCTGTGGGGCTAATGTTGTAGGCATATCTGGGACCACATAATGGGCTGGTAAAAGCTCAAGGAAATGATCTAATGAATTGATCCAATAGACGAAGGCCCAGTTTGTCAACACCCGGTTCGCATAAACGAGCTCGCAATTTGCCACTACTATTCTCAGGTTGTTGGTCAGCCACAATCCAGCTTGTCTTATGCTTAGCTCGAAGTCGTCCAAGGCAAGATTCAGCTCGTAGCTCAAAGTGCCCGTTAAGGGAATTTTCCAGAATGAAAACAACCCAAATTGAGAAGGAGTCAACTATCAGAATTGAAAATAAATTCAAATTCTTTGGTAGATAGAATCAATTCCTGATATGACGGAATCTATCTCAAATATGGTGGAAACCGATTTTGAAAGTGTAATTAATGTGAAATTCTTTCTTATTTTAATTGTATTTAAACTGTAATGTCCCATGCTATAAATATGGACTTAAATTTCATTATAAACAGACGACAATTAATAGCATACTGTGACTCTATCAAAATAACTAGAGAACACAATCGTGGACATAGACATTATTCTAGTCGAACCATGTAAAAACCACCGTGCAAACACTGTTCTTCCTCTCTCTTTTTCTATTTATTTTGCTTTGTTTCTCTTTAATTGCAGGTATTGGGTCAAAAACTTGGGTCGACCAAATTCAGATGTCAACAATACCTTTTTAAATAAAATATTTTAAATTATATATTTATGTAGTATAGAATTAATACTAAAACTAAAAATATAGTATTTTAACAAAATTTATGTTGTTGTCAAAAATCGATCAACGCTCGAATCGATGCAAATAATAAATGAATGGATGTAAGAATGACAAATAAATAAAATAATAAGGATGTAAGAATGAATGATATATTTAATTAGACGAAGGTATGTTTATGCATGTCTTGAAAGAGAATGTGTGAAAGCAATGGTGATGGCTTGCTATTAATAAGTTTAATGTAATCTTTTGGCATAATCTAGTCTGTTCCACTGAACTTTGATTAAGTGAAATCATAAACTGTAGCCAAGCCTATTCATTGATTAAGCTTCTTAGGTTGTAGAATGTCTTTAGCATTTAATTTAGTTAGTTTAGATAGTAGGTAGTTAATTTACCATCCTTCTAGTTGATTTTCCATATAATTATAGGTCTTAATAATAATCAGTCTTAGCTACTCAATCAATCCCTGTATAGACGATACTCACTCATCATTTTATTACTTATCACAACTTAGTGTACTTGCTAGTAGTATGTCGGTTAGCTGTCAGAGTTCCACCAGCAAGCTTTGCTACTTAGGTGCACTGTTTCAACATATACATGAAAAGGATGCATGTTTCCAGGGCCATTTGTGACTTGGGTGCGCCATTTCAACAAGGATAACAGAAAAATGTACTGTTATTTTATACTCATAAATCAACCTTTTGTGAATGAAAACTTGAGTAATTTCAAGTATTTTTGATGATTTTTGAGATTTAGTGTAGATTTAGAGAAAGTACATGCAAATTGGAAATTCAAATAATAATCTAGGTTTATTTGTGATTTTTCAGGAATTTCAATTTGAATAAAAATCCTTCAGTTACAAAGGTAGAATTTGATTCAAATTCAAAGATTATCTAAAAGAGTTTGATCGGAATTAAAAGTTTATCTAAAAGAGTTTGAGATATGATCGAATTCTAGAATGGATAAAGATAAGATTTGTCGGAGATAAAGATCAAATTTGGGTGAAGATAATAATGAAAATTGAAGGATTAAGATGGAATCGGAAGAGATAATTATAATTTTTTCATCTCACCTCACCTCTCCAACTCTCTCTTTACTCTTCTACCTACCTACCTACTAGATTACATTTTCTATTATACATACATACATATATATATTTTAATATGAGATAGATCATTAATAGCGTGGTTCGGATGACTACTTTCATAATCAAAGAAAGGGCAACTCCTACTAAGAGGAGACTCACAATCCACACTTTATATTCTAAAACATAAAATGGAACTTGCACTTTTGATGTCTTAGGGTTAAGGTAGATTCTCAACTACTCCTACTAAAAAGTGATATTTTTTACAGTGACTTTTTGGGATCTCTTAGGGTACACCTGAGATATATATACATTTGACAAAAAAATTAAGTAATTGCATTTTAAAATTACTGATTATAATTTATTATGTCTTTATTGTATCTGATTACAATTGAATGTATTTGATAACAATCAATAAATGTAATCGATAATATCATATTTATTAATTGTAATTGTATGTATTTAGTTGTAATCATATATAATAAAAATATAATAAATTATAATTAGTAATTTTAGAATGCAATCACTCATTTTTTTATTTTTGGCAAGTATATACATACTTAGGTATATGCTAGCATGTGCCTTTTTTATTAATCTATTGTCCATTATTTATTTGTTTATTGCAAATCACTCTTTTTAACTTTATATTATTATTTATTTACTAATTTCCTCAACAAAACCTATTCCTTTATTATTTAATGTTTCTATTAAATGAAATTAGATAAACAATTTTTTATAATTTTATAGAACAATGAAGATAGAGGCACACATTGTTCTATAACGATTAATTGATTTTAATAATGTTTGTTTCAAATTTTTGAATTATTGAATATCTTTATTTGTTTTATTATTAATAATTGTGGTTATTTATATATGTAAAATTAGTAGCTTATAAACTTAGAAATAACATTAAAATTAGTTCATGCTCTTAAAAGGAAGGATATAAATATAAATAAATAAATATATATATATATATATATAGAGAGAGAGAGAGAGAGAGAGAGAGAGAGAGAGAGAGAGAGAGAGAGACTTTTAAAACAATGACACAAATAAAATCTTGGAGAAAAAATAATTTTTTTTTTTTGTTGTTATTTTCTCTTAAGTTCAACTTCAATAAATAAATAAAGATTCTTTTGTTTTTGTTTTTTTTTTTAGTTTATTTTCAACTTCAATAAATAAATAAAGATTATCTTTTTTGGAGTTTATTTTTAAGAAAATGATATATCTATTAAAAAAAAGAAAAAACATACTCATGAATATGGATCAAACAGGTATGAAATGACCAGTGGGTATGGAGAAAGGGACTTTCTTGCTTTCTTTCTTTCTTGTTTTGTGTAGAAATTTAATAAATTTGGTTGCTTTCTTTTTCTCCATTACTTTCTTTGTCTTTTTTAGAAAGCAAAGGATGATTAGGCGATGTTGCAAGGTTATATAGGTTATGCATTATGGGTTATAATCGTGTTAGTCTGCTTAATCTACTTATTAAATAAATCAAATTGCATTTGTTTAACAAATTCACATATCAACACGATTAATAGAAGTAAAATTGTAATATTAATAAATTAATATATATATATATATATTTATTAGTTATAAAAGATGTTGTTAGCAAACCTTGGTTCAGCTAACTAAAAGTTGAAGTTGTTAATTAGGTTTGATGACTAAGTGAGAAGAGTTCTCAACCAATCGACTTCAATATTTGGTTGAAGCAAGGATTGCCAGATCAGACTAATAATCTCATGATTTTTTGTTTACAGAAGAAACACAATAATTCTACAAGTGACTGTAATGAGGTCAGCTAGCTATTACTCACACTGTATACTCATTTTGTAAAATTCAATAAGAAGTTAAGATTCTCTAAGAAGTTTCTAGAGTTGGTTAGAGAATTTTCTCTGAAATTTTTCTTCCTTCATTTTCTCTTTCATTTTCCTAAGAAAATTATATCTTCAATAGATGTCGAGGCCTAAAACCATTAATCAAAATGAATCTACACTAATATTTAGGGCATTTTGGTTATGTTATATTTCGATGTGGAGAGAAGATTTATGTACTCATTATGACCATTCGTTTATAAACCATATTGCATTGGATTAGATTATATAGGATTGAATTGAATACAACACAATTCTTTACTTGGTGTACTACTGGATTGGTTGGAATTAATTTGACGAATCAGATAAAAGAATTTATCTATTAAAGTAATCCATTTCAATAATCTTTTAAATAAAATATTTTAAATTATATATTTATATGGTATATAATTAATACCAAAACTAAAATTATAGTACATGTTGACGTAAAAAATCAGTCAACACCCGAATTGATGCGAATAATGAATGAATAAATGTAATGATGATGAGTAAATAAAACAATATGGATGTAAGAATGAATGATAGATTTGATTAGATGAGGGTATGTTTATGCCTGTCTTGAAAGAGAATGTGTGAGAGCAATAGTGATGGCTGACTATCAATAAGTTTAATGTAATCTTTTGGCATAATCTATTGTACTCCATTGAACTTTGATTAAGTGAAATCATAAACCCTAGCCAAACCTTGTCATTGATTAAGCTTCTTAGGTTGCAAAATGTTCAACATTTAATTTAGTTAGTTTAGATAATAGTTAGTTAATTTACCATCCTTCTAGTGGATTTTCCTAATAATCATGGTCGTAATTATAATAAGTCTTATGTACTCAATCAATCCCTGTGGAGATGATACTCACCATCACTTTATTATCTATCATGATTTAGTGCACTTGCTAGTAGTACGTCAGTTAGTGGTCAATGTTCCACTAGCAAGCTTTGCTACTTGGATGCGCCGTTTCAACATACGCATGAAAGGAGCATGTGTTTTCCAAGGCTATTTGCTACTTGGGTATGCCATTTCAATATACGCATCCAAGTAGTGCACTGATAATGGAAAAATTTACCATTATTTTGTACTCATAAATCAATCTTTTGTGATGAAAACTTGGATAATTTATGATATTTATGATGAGTTTTGAGATTTTGTGTAGATTTAGAGAAAGTATGGGCAAATTGGAAATTCAAATAAAGATATGGGCTTATTTGTGATTTTTTGGGAATTTCAGTTCGAATCAAAATCCTTCAGTTGCTAAGGTAGAATTTGATTTAGATTTGAAAATTATCTAAAAGAGATTGAGATTAAAAGTTTATCTGAAAGAGTTTGAGATAAGATCAAATTCTAGAATGGATAAGGATAAGATTTGTTAGAGTTAGAGATCAAATTTGGGTGAAGATAATGATGGAAATTAAAGGATAAAGATGGAATCGAAAGAGATAATTATCAAAGGAGAGATTGTAATCAAATGGAAGACAAAAGTAGTTGATTTTCGGTCGAAGAGAAGTGCATAGAAGAATTTGAAGCCGTGGCTTGTGAAAGAAAGTTAGAAGCCGCACTAATTTGCAACGTTGACGAGAAGTGCTGGTCACAGGCTATAACCGTAGCAAGTGACAAGAACTGATAAGCTACAACCTTTGGTCGTAACATCTTTGTAGGTTATTCACGTGTGTTCTGAAGCTGTCTCTGTTTACATTTTTTTACATTTCTAGAAGAATACGGAGTTCATATGTCATGTAAGCACGTCACAATTAGTGCAGATAGATAAAGATAAATACAAAATCAATTTTTACCTTAAAAGATTCTTTGATCCTTGAAAAATTACGTGGAAGTCCAATTTAAAGCCTATAAATAGACAAAAATCATCAGTTCATTTTTCATTTTTAGAATCAGTCAGTGTCAAGTTAGAGAGTCTTGTGCAGCTCAAGTAAGGTAGATTCAAGGGTAATTCCAGTGAAGTCCAAGTGGAGAAATTAATTTACATTAGTTTCTTTATTCCTTTGTTATGGAATTTACTCCTATTTATTTGATTTGTCTTACTTTAATTATGTCGAATTAATTTCTTTTTCTCTAGGTTGCAATGTAGCTTAACTTTCATTTTAATTTATTTGATGATTCTTTAATTCTTATTCTTTGATTTTTATTTTCATATTTTGCTCTATCGAGTCTAAATGCCATCAATTAATTAGGCCTCATTAATTGATTGGGTTTGGCTATAATACATTTGAGAGAGTATTATGTGTTTTGAAATCAATAGGGTAGTATAACTCTTATAAGATAGAGATAAACTTATATGAGTTGTTTAATCATGTGTGGATGATTTATACTTAATGAATTCAAGTTAATTAATCTATATGGATAAATAATCAAGTTAGTTAATTTGGATATGTTTGTCTAACCATTGAGAGAGGCTTATAAATATTTTAGAATTGTCCAATTAAATATAAAATAAAAATTTATCTTTTGCATGAGGAGAATAAATTAATTGTATGAGTCAATGAAATTGTATACCTAGATTCTTGTCAATTCTTGATTTTAATTTGCCGTTTTAATTTTCTGAATTTACTTTTCTTAATTAATCAATTAGTTTCGATAGTCTAAATAAAGTTGTTCTTAATCAATTTTGGTACTTAATTCAAAGTTTCCACTTGTCCTTGTGGGTTCGACCTGGACTTGCTATTATTTACAATTAGACCATGTATACTTACACGTATCTAGTACCTTTTAGAAATAGCTGGTCAAGCACGGAGCAATCTGGCCATTTCACCCCTGTCTCGTGCTATAACTTCTATGGGCTATAAATAGCCTTATTTCTACCTTTTTTTAGAGAGTTTTAAGGGCTGAAGGATGAGCCCTAGCACTCATCCTTATGATTCTCGCCCTTTCTTTGCTTCCACACCGTCCAAAACATATCCATGCCAATATTAGTCACCAATTTTTCCAAAGAGAAAGCATTGCAAGAAGGAAGAACAAGATGCAAAAGGCTCAAACTCTGAAGAGATGAGCTCCATGAATTCAAACTTGGAGGATGCCCAGGGAGATTCATGGGTTGCATCTTTAACTCTTTCTTTTGTACTTGTATTATCTCTATTACATTATAAATATTTTGCATATACATTTGTGTTGGGATGATGATGGATATCATTTGAATGAAATAGATTTGGTTATTGTTGCTTAGAGATTGATTGTGTATGTTGAGTAGGTATTTAGTTTTTAATGCTTGTGAATGGAGGTCAATTTGCATGATTTGTGGTTGTGTGTTGAGACTTGGAGGAGATGCATACAACTTACTTGATAAAATGTCCGCCCTAGGTTTAAGAGAGGAAAATGGGTCATCATATGACAGACGAGTAGACCATGAGTTACTCGAGTGATAGTCGGGTATACTCATCAATAGACCAATCTATCTTAGGTAATAGATTGTCTTGAACTTAACAAACTCTTGTTTATTTGATAGCTATCAGAAAATAGGTGTTATTAGATGAGAGTATGTTTAATGCACTATCAAAAGAGATGTATTAAGAAGGTTAGTGATAAACTAGCAATAACACAACCAATATATCTTCAATTCTAAAATGATTAATTTCTATAATTAAATGATCTAAAATCCTAGCACATTATATTTGGTTTATTTTCATTTGGAATAGAGTAACCGATTCACACATTCATATGGAGATGATCCTTGTAGTGCTATAAGACATCTATACAATTTGTGCTTTTGCAAGATTCATTACTTAAATGGTAACTAAAAAGTAACCAACAATCACTAATGATGTATAGTTGCATGATGTGCTTCTCTAATCCCTTTTGCCATATTTGCCTATGGATCTCCTACGCAATTATAGGAACTTACTTTGAAACCACTTAAAAGGCCCTAGTGAACACAATACAAAACCTAGAAAGCGAGGGGAAGAGGGAGGGGGGGGGGGGGGTTGTGAATAGGTTGTTCAAATTATTATTATTATTATTTATTTATTTATTTTTATATGTGCCACGAAAAATCAAAACTAAAAATAAAAGAATGAGAGGAGAGAAAAACATGCCCAATGATTTCATCTTAGACCTTTGTTCTTAGGTGCTTCCATTTCATCCAAACAGAAAAATGGGTAGAGCCTTTATCTTGGTTTCCTTTGGAGATTTTCCCTCTCTTGGGCATTTGGTAAGCTTTTTCTAGGAGATGGAACCAAGCAAATTTTATTTTAGACCTTTGTTCCTGGGTGCTTCCATTTCACCCAAGTACTTTCTTCTCCTTGTCAATTTTCTCTTTTCCTTTGATAATTACTTGTTGGTTCTCGTGAGTGATTTTCATCATTAAGAACCGTATACGATATTTAAACCTTGTTTTCAAACTTCATAATCATATGGAGAAGGCTCCCAAATTCTGTTGTTATACATTTATTATTAATTTTATTTTTTAATTTTTACTTTTAAATAAATTGACAACAATATCTCCCAATGGAATCCCACCTTTTTCTTTCTTTTTTTTTTTTTTTCTTTTCCTGTGGGGAAGAAGAGATTAAATTAAATAAAAACTACTACTACCTTATAGTTTAGAATATGAGTGAAACTTAAATAGGTGATCTTTTAGGATCATGAAAAATATAAACCGAAATTCGCATGCAACAAGGGAGTTGGGAAAGCCGGTTTTGTCTAGACAGTGATTTGATAAAGGACCATTTTACAATTACAAGTAAGAGTGAGGGTATAATGGTAAATTGAAAGCGAAACGCAAGACCTATTAGTGGTGGCGGTGAGTCACAGTACAAAAAGGAACAACCAGTGAATCATTAGGTAGCAAAAGACGACTCGCCGAGCCAACTCAAAAAGAGAAAGAAAAACTCAGCGAGTGAACTCACTACTTACTCTTATCGGATTGGGTTGTTGTTGTTGTTGTAGTTGTCGCTTAGTCGGCCAAAAACTGATCCATCAAAAACCCCCCCAATCAATTCCTCTCTCTCTCTAAATGTCTCCTCCCTAGAGAGAGGAACCTCTGATTTTCCGGCAAAAAGTAGAATCCACCAACTTTCCCGCTATCCGAGCGCCGGTCACCAAAACCCCTCCGGAAGAAAACCATTTCCAACATCATGTTCCAAACGTGTCCAGTGGCAACGACGATTCCTCGGAGCCAGCCGATGCTGCTGGGGAGGCCGCTCTGGAGGAAGAACATGATGGTGACGTGTTCGTCGTCGTCGGTTGTTGAGGGCGGCGTGGTGGTGTTGGAGAGGTGCTTCAAGGCGGCCAGCGCTCTGCCGTCCGGTTCGACTGCAGAGTACGGTCCGGTTATGAAGGGACAGTACGGTGCGTTCGGTGCAGTCACTTTGGAGAAAGGAAAGCTGGACATGACGCAGCAGCAATCTGAGTCTACTCCCGAGGTTCTTTCTCATTACCTACCGTTGTTTGTTTATTTCTTTTGGTTTTATCAGTTCACATTGTTGATTGTGTCAAATTGAAGTTAGGGTTATTGCATACACCATATGATATCTAGTGACAAAACTTTTCTGTTTGGAAAATCATCTTTTTAATTGTTACAATCTTTCAATTGTGTCGTTGTCATTAAATAAATTGATCAGTGGCTAACCATTAGCAAGATTAGTGAACCTATGAGTGGTTAGTAAGAATGGTTGGTTCTCAGGGTTTGCTCCTTCAAGGTCTAAGGATCAAACCCTCATGGGTACCTATATCGCCAAATGTTATAATTTACTGCTTTCCAAAGACTGTAGGGTTCTGCGGGGGCTTCAGTTTCAAACTTGAATTCACTAAGCGGTTTTAGGGGATTTTTGGATTATCAAAAAAAAAAAAAAGAAAATAATTAGCAAGATTAGCATGCTTCTAGAGGTGTAGGGATCAGAGGTTCTTTGTGTTTTGCCAGAGGTGGAGAGGAAAAGGCTATATTTTTGAAATACATGTGTTTATGTTTGAAATACTCTGCCTTTACCCTTGAGTTACGATGCGTAATACAAATTACAAGCTCTATAGAGTCCCAAGTGGGAAAGAGGAAAGCAGTATTCTTGCTATAGAAGAGAAATGGGTCATTTAGAGATTTTGACACAGAAATGAATCATGACCATCGAAAACGTGATTGTTTCTCTTGTCCCCGATGCACAATATCAAGTGATTATTTGCAGTTTTTTATGCCATCCTAAATATTGCATGCCATCCTTTTAGGAACCAAAAACAGTTTTTAAGGATAGTCCACTCCTGACTGAAAAGAGTGGGGTTAAAATAAAACTTCCAAGTGACAATAGTGTGCTGAGAAGTTATGTAGAATCTCCATCAGTTAACAATGAATTTCCCTCTTCTTATCCAAATAGAAATAAAAGGGGAATTAAGTCTCTCTTATAGTCAATATGTTGTACAAAGGAAGTTGACTCGGTGGTTCTTGGTTTAAGCAAGAATACTTCCACTTAAAGTTAGTTAATTTCCGGTCCAGGTAAAAGCTGTGTCATATGTTTTGCCTCAGCCCACCTAGAAGATTTAGTGGGCCTTGAACTTGTAACCGCTTTAGCACACTATGACCTCAACCATACGATTAAACTTTCAACTTCTCCCTAAAGATAATTGTTTTGAAGAAATATGCCCATAATCTCTTCCCTAGAAGGGGGTATCAATCTTGGGTTGCCATTTGGTTTTTGAGTTAAAATTCCACTAGGCTAACTATATCATTTAGACCGTTCTATATGAAATTCTTCTGAAGTTATATCAAATGCTTAGCCTCAAAATAATATTGTGAAATTGACTTTAAAATTTATGGAAGCTAGAAACCTCATAGTAAATGTTGTAGCATGTTTGGTATGACTTCTCGATTGACCATTAGCTTTTTTATTGTCAAAAGCTCTTTTGCAAACTTTTCTGGTTGTTTTGTACTAATTCAAGGAAAGTTTTGGTACCTTTAAAAGAAGATATATTATCTCTACGTGGAAAAGCTCTTTTTAAGCGCTATTTTGTAAGAAACTACTTATTGTAATATTTTAGATATTTAATCTTTTACATAAAAAATTTATTTTATTCCTTTTATGTAATGCATCACAATCAAAGCACTTCTATAGACATATTGCCAAACAATCTACTAATCTAAGAAGTACTTTTTTAATTGAAACCAAACAACATAATTTTTTTGGTAAAGAAACTCTACCTTGAAGAAGCTTTACTAGTTAAAGATCTACTTGCAAGAGCTCTACTTGAAAAGCCATTCCAAAGAATCGGAACACATCCTAACCTCCCCAGCTTCCTTCATCAGCTCGTTGCATTTCTAAGTGAGTTACAAAAGAAATTTTGCATGTATGCCCAGTAAGAGCCTGGTTGTTGTGTAGCTTGTAATATAAACATTTAAAGGGCAATATTACAGTTGGAATTGCTACAAGTTTATCTACATGCTCATCGTTCCAGAGCTGCTTCATTTATATGCCAAAATAAGTTTTTCCAACACTGTTTCAGAAAGAAGGCAAGACATACCTCAAAAGCCTAACTGATCCCCTGAATTAGGAGTGTAACAATATCTTATGACCATTTGAACTACCACCAGGCATAGTTGACAATCTTATGAAGCCTATGGTTGAAGGTTTTTGATGCCAGAGTGAACAGTGTTGGAGACTTTGGACCTCTTTGCCTAAATTCTTTGGCTGTATTGGAGATATGGGGAGATTTGGCTTGGTATGTTTTCATTCACAATGGTGGAATACTATATTTTGAAGAATGATGATTTAATATTTCTTCTAGTAAGTGATGAAGAATGGTGATTCAGTCTTTCTTCTAGTACGCTATTGTTGTATTTCATGAAAGCATTAAGGTAGGCTGATATTCGATATTGTTTTCTTATTGGTTGCTATGATCTATTTGCATGCTTATGTTGCCTATTTTTATATTTAAAACTTTAAATATATATATCCCAGGAATAATCTGCTTGATAGGTTCTTACCATCCCAATGTTCAAAATCTGTTATATGAGTATCTCAAGTGAATCTCTTATATTGTTGAATCTTAATTGTTCACTTTTTAGTTGGGTGCTGATAACGTTCTTAGGGCGGGTTTGCTTTTATTGACATATAAACCTAATTTATTTATGATCAATTATGTAATTCTGATTACTAGCTCCACTATTCTGAAATTTGGGCAAGGTGGTTAATTTATTGGAAAATGCAGCTTGCAACTGGGGGAGGTGGTGGAGATATTGGAAAGAAAATCAACCATGGTGGCGGTGATGGAGGCGATGATGACGGTGATGATGATGACTACTTCGATGATTTTGATGATGGTGATGAGGGAGATGAAGGTGGTCTTTTCAGGAGAAGGAAATTTCTTGAAGAGGTTGGGCTTGTATATGCCATTTAGGAACATTTACATCTGTTAATCAAATAAATATTTTCTCCTGTTCTAATCCACTTATGCTTTAATTTCCACTCATAGTAATAATTTGTGTTCTTTCTGCCAGCTTTTTGATCGAAAATTTGTAGATGCTGTGTTGAATGAGTGGCAACGGACAATGATGGATTTACCTGCTGGGTTACGACAAGCTTATGAAATGGTAAAGTATCTCATCGTTTATTTTTGTCTGTGGATGATTATGGCTGGAGATTGACTAAAATATTGCCTTCAGGGATTAGTCAGCTCAGCTCAAATGGTAAAATTCCTCGCAATTAATGCCAGACCAACCACTACAAGATTTATTTCACGATCACTTCCTCAAGGATTGTCGAGAGCATTCATTGGCAGGTAATTTTCATCAAATGTCTCTATGATTAATTGGACTTGTGTTACAAGTTATCAATTTATCATTTTAATTGTTTAGCTTTTGAAGTGCTAAATGATTTATATCATGAACATTTTTGCAAATTTTCTTCAATTTTTTTTTCCTTAATTCCAGGCAAGTTGCTGAGAAGTAGGATCAAATAATAGTAATCTAGGCTTTTTTAAAATGGTATTGGGACTGTTCGTTGTAGTTTGTAACTTTTTAAAACTTAGTGTATTAGGATTATTAAATTTTTATTTTTCATTTCTTTTTGACAAAGCTTGGAAATAAATGAATTTTTGTTGTATAAAGATAAAGAGGTAAGTTGAGTTGTTGATTAAATGTCTTGTGAATCTAAAACTTGATATAGTTCTCCATGCAGTCCCTGTGCTGTAAGAGTAGTTGTATTATTAATGAAAAATTAACAATGGCATGAATGTTGTCATCCGAAATTATGATCCTACTTTTGTTTCTAATTATGCCATTTTCCTATCGTTCAGGAGTCACAATTTATTAATGCATTTAGGAGACTGCCTGAAATGTGTGCTGTAATTTTGACCGTGTCTAATGAGACAATTCATTTGTCATGAAAATAATAGTTTAAATCCGTTGTAGTTTCAGTTTCCTGTCATTATTTTCTCAATAAATGAGCTCTTAAAAAATCTGGAATTTTTTGTCAGAACACAATTGTTTAGCCAAATAAAAAAAAAAAAAATCTGAAACATAAAAAGTAAACATATCTGAAAATTCAAAAGATTTTTTGTAACTTACTTGTAGGTATATATGCTTTCCAGTGTCTAATGCTAGTTAATGTTCTGTGTTATCACTATGTTGTCAGATTTCTTAATTAGTATATTCTGTTTCTACAGGATGATTGCCGATCCATCCTTTTTATATAAGCTTCTTTTGGAGCAGGTTGCCACATTTGGTTCCTCTGTTTGGTGGGAGGTGAAGAATCGAGGGGATAGGTGTTTTTTCATTTAATTTTTTTTCTAAGAAAAGAAGAATACATCTACCTTGTGTTTATAATTATATTAAACTAGTAAAAATTTTATTCTGTAATTGTAGGATAAAGAAGGAATGGGATCTTGCCCTCATTAATGTGCTTACTGTAACAGCATGCAATGCATTTGTTGTTTGGTCACTTGCTCCTTGTCGGTCCTATGGAAATACATTCCGGTTTGACTTGCAAAATACATTGCAGAAGCTCCCAAATAATATATTTGAAAGGAGTTATCCACTAAGAGAATTTGACTTGCAAAAACGAATCCACTCTCTTTTCTACAAGGCTGCTGAGTTGTGTCTGGTGGGATTAACTGCTGGAGCAGTGCAAGGTTCTTTGTCAAACTTTTTGGGCAGTAAAAAGAAGGAAAGGTAAGCAATGTTGGAGAACATCATTTTGCTCTTTTAATTTATTTTTTTATTGTTCTTGTTAGAAAGACGAGTTAGAAGACTGTTCCTCTCATGGGTTAAGCAGTTTGATTTGTAAGTTTGGGCATTCTTTGTCTTGTCTGACAGGTTATCTGTGACAGTTCCAACTGTAAGTACCAATGCACTTGGTTACGGTGCTTTCCTCGGGCTTTATGCAAACTTGAGATATCAGCTATTATGTGGATTTGATAGAGCAGTGGGTAGCCACTTTGACGTCATTGGAGTAGCACTGTTCTTAAGCACAGCTTTGAGGTCTCTCTTTCTCTCTTCCCCCTTATTTATCTTTAGTGATCAATTGATATCTTTATAGACATTTGTAATAATTATATTGACAACCTAATGTCTTCACGTTGAATTATTTTATTATTTTTAATTATGTTTAAGGAAGAATTTACTTTTTTCTGTTGTGTTAAAAAGGACTTTGTATTGAACTGTGTGGGTCTAAACTGCACAGCTAAATTAAGTTTCACATTCTTAAAAATTTCTCCGGTTTATCTCTAGAATATTTTAACTGTTGTAGTAGTGGAATTCATTATTTATAGTTAGATTTTCTTTTGGGTTACAGTTATGTACTACTTTTAAATGTTACAAGATCCTAGTAGTCTGGCTCTCTTGCAATCTTCACATCAAACGAGTGCGTAGTGGAGTCAGTCCCATCTTCAAGAAGCCTTTGATAAATCCATTTTATAAGCCGCTAGTGTAACAAGCAATGATTGTAGTTTAAATCTCTATTGGTTACTTGTATGGGATTTTATTTGATGTTCAATTACTCATATGGTTTCTATGCAGGATTTTGAATGTCCAAGTGGGAGAGAGATCAAGGCTTGCCTGGCTAGGAGTGGAAGCCGATCCACTGGTGAAGTCAGATGATCTTTTGAAGGCTTACAACCGGCCAGTGGAGGATGTTGGTAGGTCATCTTCATCAAAATGGTTTATATCGAAGAATGCAGTTGTTTCTGGGCTTGGCCTCCTTGGCATTAAACAGGGGAATGTAGAATCAGCTGTCGATGGGGATGCAGCACGAGCTCCAAAAGTGCGAAGGAAGAGGATAGTGCGGAAAAAAGTGAGCGCAAGTTCAGCATAGTTAGTTGGTAGAATTGTTGAATATATCTTCCAATTTTGTTGCTTGACAAGGACAGAGACAACACGCAAGTCATCATCTAGACAATGATAAGTAAAAAGAGGTAGGAGGTGGGTATTTGATTGGGTCCTGCCAAGTGCTGCTGAGGGATTAACAGGTTGGTTTTCCTTTTTTTTTTGTCCCTTCTTCTTTTGAGACAACAGGTTGGTTTTCAGTGTAATAACTTTACGTTGGAAGATTATTTTTGCGGAAGAGTTGCCAAGTTCTTTCAGCTTTGTTTTGATGTCAAGATGCTTAATCTGTGGCAATGTATATTGTCATTTTTGAATTTATTTTAATGAATACTAGGAGTTTAGCTATTCATGTACTGTCGTATGTTAAGAATATAAATAATCATATGTTATAGTTGATTTGAATGACATGCCACATTGGACCTGAGTTTCACTAGATGAAGCCAACAGAAACAAGTGTTTTGAGGGGTCGTCTTTGTTTTTCGTTTTTTGTTTTGTTTTCTTTTTTTTTTTGTTTTTTTTTTTTTTTTTTTTTTTTGTTTTTTTTTTTTTTTTTGCGCTTATGGTTTAATGATGTTGAATTGTTTGTATTTAATCATAACTTTAAAAGATTTTGATAGACTTTTATAGATTTAAAAAATTTGGGTATATTTAATTATTACTTTTAAAGACTATAAAAGTCATGAGTTATAATGTATTTAATATGAATTTTTATAAACTTTAAAAAAGTCTTTAAAAAATTATGAGATATACAGTATAGACTCTTGAAGAGTATAAAAGTTTGGGGGTATTTAAAATGTTCTTGACTTTTGTGGACTTTCCAATATGATAAACTTTTATTAACTTTTGAGTGATAGGTATAAATACCTAATTTCGTTAATTATCTCCTATTCTCTCCGAAAACTTTTTAAGATTTTCAATTTTCATCTAGAAGAACCATAGTTTCATTGATATGCTTTTTTCTTTTTTTTTTCCTTTTCTTGTTTTTATTGATTTATGTATTATAATCAAACAAGATATGCAATCGTGGTGGTTTTTGTGTGATACAATTACGGTTTATGCTTTGGTTTGTATTAATTGGTAGCTAGGGTTTGTATTCAATTGTAGTTTGTATTAAACAATATATTCAATATTTTCGTTTCTATTAAACAACAATTAGGGTTTATGCTAGGGTTTGTATGTTTAGGCTACCAAATATAAGTGATAATTAACAAATATTAGATGAAATTAGTTGTTAATTGCATGCTCTATTGTTTATTGAAGAAATTGAGATGGTCGACCTAATCCAAGATGGTACTGTTAGTTATTGTAGCTCAAATTGTTGTACGAAGGTTCTTAATGCCCTTTGAATGACTTCTTCCCTTGCATCAAATTTTTCCTTGGTTATTTGCAACAACTTTACATGCAAGACAAATAAAAGCTTTCGTTAAGATGGTTCTGGAGTCTTCGGAAATACCCTTCAATGCTTTCTCGCTTAGAGAGCCTTTACTAAAACCATCAAGATCAAGGTAATGATAATTGTCGTGCATCTAATGGTTGGGATTAAATCTCCCATTGTGTTTGCATTGTAGAAGTGAAATGGTGCCTTGTACGAGTATATGTTGCATTTAATGAGATGTGATAGTTGTAACTAATGGTTGACAATTACTAACCAGATTGATTAGCTCGTGAGAATTCAAATAGTTTGTCAAAACTTAAAGAATTAAACTTCTAACATGACATGAAATAAATAGCTTGCATTGAAAGTTGGAGGGCAAATGTTGTCCCAAAATTAGTGCTTGGGTTGAAATCTTGTTATAGACCTAACAATTCGAATAGTTTCTAAAAACTCAAAGAATTAAGCTTCCAATGTGAAATGAAATAAATAGCTCGCATTGAACGATAGGGGGCTAATGTTATCCCAAAAATAATGCTTGAACCGAAAGCCCATTAGAGACCCAACAAATTGGCAGACCTAAAGGGCTAGACAGGAAGTGGAGCAGTGCAAAGCCCATAATTGCAAGACATATTAGCTAATACCATGTCAGAAGGAACACTTAATGGGTTCAAACGTGCCCAAACAATAAGTTGGCCCAAATTTACCAGCTTGTGTAGAGAAATGCTTGAGGGAGTATTAATATAACAGCCCGTGAGACATCATCGGCTCGCAGTTGTCTAAACAATATAATCCAAAAGTAGGACTTTTTGTAACTGGTTGAAATTAATATATTTTCTTATTCAAGCAAATCTCTAGAAACGAAAATAGAATTCCATCAAATAGAAAGATTCCTATAATGCATAGAATATCTATTCAAATAGAAAGCTATCAGAAGTACATTTTGATTCGAATATGGACATATTAATTACAATGTTATATAAAATAGGAAGGTCTAATGTTTTAGTGACTGAATCATATGTAAATAAGAAATCCTTATACTATATAAAGGGGTCATTTGCATGTAAACAGACACATATCTATACACATTATGAGTTGCTTATTCACCTTCATTAGAGATTCTATAGAGGACCAACCTTTTTCCTTCATAAATAACATAATCGTAGACGTATACATTATTTAAAAGGACCTAATCATGCTAAAAATTCTCGTCTTTTTGCTCTTGTTCTCACATCTTTATTATTTTATTTACTCACCTGTATAATGACTATTTATATTTGCATCCAATTCGTATCGATTTGAGTGTTAACCGATTTTTTATATCAACAATAGTAGAGTTAAATTCTTAGCAGTATTCTACCTAAACAAAAAAAAAAAAAAAAAAAAAAGATTTACATGAGTGTAAATTAGGTGTAATAAGAAAATATACATGATTAAAATTATCAATAACATTAAAGGATAGTTGCAAACCACTTTTTAGTAGGAGTGGTTAAACACTTTGCTTGATTCTATGAGGTTAAGGGTTTAAGTCTCACCTTTGCTCTAAAACATAAGCTGCGTATAGTTTTTTTTTTTTTTTTTTCTAAATTTAATCTCCCTTCCCAACCATAAAAAAAAAAAAAAATGTTAAAGCATAGTTTTGGTATTTTCAAAGTTGTAGAAAGTAAAAATCTAATTTTAACTTCTTAATATCAGTTTATAAAGTAATTGAATGTAACAAGAAATTTTTTGAGTGACTATTAAAAATCCAATATTAATTTGTATTGGACCTAGAGCATATTACTATTGTGCAAACATAATTTTTCTATTAAATAATCAAAATCAATTAATATTAAAAATATTTTTACATACTAAATGAAATTATATATATTTTTATATAAGGTTGTTGGTCAAAGCTAATATTTTATTAAGAAAGAAAAAATAAACATATAAAGAAAAGCAAGACAGAACACCAAAACGAAACAAAGTGCAACATCTGAAAGATTAGAACCAGACCATGAGAAGAAAGAGACAACATATGATTTAGTCGAAAAAAATGAAATTATGTTTTGCGCTGAATGGTTGTTTTTCATAAAAGAAGATAATATGATAACTTTTAATTAATAATCACAATTATAAATTTTCTCTTCTAATGAAACATTTTGATTAAATGTTGGCTCACTCTAAAATTTAAATAATAAAACAAAAAAGGCGCTCCAATATCATATTTACTTTAATCATTATATATAATTACATCACTTTTAGAATAAATTAATGGACATATATATAATGGTTCGAGTGCCACAATAATTTTTAATTTCAATTAACCAAGTATTTGCATTATGTTAATAAGAGCAAATCACATTTTAGCAACCCAATTTAAAACTATGTTCAGGAGGAGCAAACTTTTAAGTTTTGTAACAATTAACAACCCTCCCTTATCTCTATTAGATTTGACAATCAACATTGTAAATATGGGTAAAAGATCAAAATTTGGTTCTCCATAACCGAAAAAAAAAAAAGGAAATAAATAAAAATTCAACTTCAACCCATCTTCAACCTCAAAATCATTAGTCATCAACTCAATCATCTTTTAAAACTTAAAAAAAAAAAAAAAAAACCATCATCAAGCTCAAAATCATCAATCATTAACTCAATCATCTTGAACAACATAAATTGAAAAAAAAAAATCAACAACAAAAATTGAACAAAAAAAATTCAGAAATATAGAAATTTGGGTTTTCAAGTGATTGGAAGCCCAAAAATTTGGGTTTCCAAAGGCCTGGATCTAGATTTATGGTTTCCAACCATCATAAATCATCAAACCCAAAAGTGAGATACGCCCCAAAATCATCATCAATTGTCAAAACCAACATCATCAATCATTAAACCTATAGAGATTGAAAAAAAAAATTAAAAATCAAAATTATCATCAATCGTCAAAACCAACATCATCAATCATCAAACCAAACATAAAAGATTATCAAACCCATAAAGATTGAACAAAAAAAAAAAAATCAACATATTTTAAACGAAGTAACATCTTCATTTGAAGCCCAAATGAAAATTCATCTGTGTTTATCGATTAAGCTAGATGAACCCAGATGATGAAGAGGAAAAGAATGGGAAAAGAAAGCGACAATCGGATGTTTATGTGAGAAAGAAGGAAAAGAAAGGGAAGAGAGCATCGACAGAGGGAAGAGAGCGACCGTGGAAAGAGGAGAGGAAACTGAAATATGAGGGATGAAGATTAATATTTTAATTTTGAGTAAATTACAATTTGACTACCCAGTTTGAAACTATGTTTAGGTCGAGCAAACTTTTCATTATTATTGCAAAAAACCACCCACCGTTAGGTCGAGTCCATTAAAGTTAACTGACTGAAGAACAAAATTATCTTTTGACTTTATTTATCTTATTTTTATTTATTTTTAAAATAAAATTTAAAAACTTTAAAATAAATTAAATAAATTAATTTTTTAATCAGATATCCATAATTTATCTTAATATGGACAATGAAGATTCATTCGAAAAAAATTTGAAAAAAGTAATAATAATTTTCTAAAAAAAAATTAAATTGATTTTCACCGTCTATTATGTTAATGGATGATGGACACATTTTAAAAAATTATTATTATTTTTTTAAATTTAAAAAATATTTTTTTGGTGGTGGGGAGATCTAATCTCTAGATTGGATACATTCATCGGTCACCCACCCAACAACATTTCATCATTCTTAGTCTACCATCATCCTTTGATATACTTATTCAACTTCATCAACTTTATCATCCTCTACATCCCACATTGACCAAACTCCTCCAAAACTCTCTCTTTCCTTTTCACCATATCCACCAAACTCCTCATCTCTCTTTCCTTTCCACCATACCCACCATACCTACCAGACTTTAACTGTAGACTAGGTTATCGAGTAGTATCAACAACTTCACTTCATTCTTCTTTCTCTCTTTAACCTTGTTAGACCTATCAGACTATGTCTCCATAGATGGAGACTTAAGAGCGAGTGTCCAACAAAGGAGCGAGTCTCCATCCTTGGAGACTCACTCTTAGGTCTCTAGCCATGGAGACCCAGACCACCTAGGTCTTTCCGTATTTATTTATTTTTTAAATTTATTAATTTATTAATTTTTAGTTTTATTTTTGAAAATAAAAAATGAGAGCATTTTCGTCTTTTATCTTGATTTATACTGTTGACCATTAACTCTAACAGATATGAGCTAGCAACGAGGTGAGTTATTTGTAATAAAAGTGAAAGTTTGCTCTATCTCAACATATTTTTCAACTATATAGTTAAATTATAATTTACTCTTTAATTTTTATTTATTTATTTTTTCAAATTAATCTCCACCGTTCATCATTAATCTCCACTGTCCATTTTAAAATGGATGGTAGAGATTTAATGGAATTTTAAATTATTTTTAAATTTTTATTTAATTAAATTAATTTTTACTTTTTCAAATTAATTTCCATCGTTCGTCTTAAGATGAGTGGTAGAGATCTAATGAAATTTTATTGTTTTATTTTAAAGTTTTATAATTTATTTTTTAAAAAATAAAATAACATAAATAAGGTCAAAAGATAGTTTTGCCCCTTAAACAATTAACATTAACGGATCTTGGCTAATGGTAGGTGGTAATTTGTAATAAAACTAAAAAGTTTGCTTCGTCTAAACATATTTTAGAACTGATAATTAAATTGTAATTTCCTCTTTTGATAAATAGTGGTTTTTTTAGCACAAAAAACTATTATTACATATAAAGTTACATAACTATCAAATTGATTATAATAATTTCAAGCAACTATAAATTTAAGTTCATAAAAATATGAAAGTAGCTTCAAATCAAATATAACCATAAAATACTACTTGATTATATATAAATACAATAACAAAATGACACATTCACATAATACATTATTTTTGAGTGTTCAAGAGCGTATAAGGCTCATAAAATACTAAAATTGCAACCTTTTTCTTTGTGGGTCGTCATTCAAATGTCTGTCTATGGTTGAATAATTGGATGGATGGATCTCTTGTAGACAGACTTTTAACTTGCCTCTCTCAGAGTTTCCTTTTTCAACCCATATTATAGAAATTTACCATGTTGATAGTTGACATTTTCCTCCGTTGGTCTATATGATTCATCAGGATCTAGTTAAAGATATTGATTGGGTGGTTATTAATACTTCTTCTAATTCAAAAGTATGAATGCATTTTATGGATGAGAGAGTGACCACTGCTGCTGCTTAAACTTCTTTGGCTATGTTGCGTCCACACCTTCATTTGGGTTGCTTTTATTCCTCCTTCAAGATCTATACTAGTTTGGAGAGTTATGCATAATGATTACCTACTACTCTATCTCTATAATGTTGTGGTTTTATATTCCCATCTTATTGTCATTTATGCTGGTCTGCTGAGAAAAGTTTGATGCATTTATTTTTGACTTGCTCTTCTGTAGTAGGCTTTTGGCATCCTTTATTGTTTGCGCTTGGTCATACTATTTCCTATCTGGGACTGTTATTGATTTGTGGCAAGTTGTTACATCTGCTAAATTTTGTTCTCAACTTTAAAATCTTTGGAAGACTAGTATAATTGCAATTTTTTTGGATTATTTGGCTTACATGTAATAAGGTTACTTTTGAGGGAAAGTGTCATTCCTTTCATAAAGCCCTCTCCTTTGTTTACTATTACAGAGAGAGATTTTCTCAGTTATAGGGTTATGCAAAATTGAGTGAATGATCGTTTAACTTTACGTAAGCTCCATATTCTAGCTCATCCTTTTAAGACTTCCATATTATAGATGTTGTTTGGGTTCCTTCTTTTTCGGGTTAGATTAAGGTTAATACTAACGGTTCTGTTTTTGAGGCTCCTGATTTTGCTGACTGTGCTGAAGTTTTTTGGAGTTGTCGTAAATTTTTCAAGAGTGTTTTTGCTATTCCTTTAGGAATATGTTATACTCTTGAGGTAGAGTTGACAACTACTATTTATGTTATTCAATATGTTTGGAACTATTATTGGACGAAACTTTGGTTGAAGAATAATTTGACTTATGTGGTTTCACTTCTTCTTGCTCGCTCATCCAAGGTTCTTTGGTGTTGGCAACCAACTTGGGATATGTGTCTTTGTTAGTTGCAAGATATGAATTTTATAGTGACTCATATTTATTGTGAGAGAAATTTGGTTATGAATGTTGTAGCTTTTTGTTCTCATTTTTTTGTTTGTTTCACTTGGTTGTGAATAGCCTTAGCTTTGTTGAGTCATTTTTTTTTTTTTTTTAATGATTTACTTAGCAAGCGCCATTATTGATTTAATTAGTTTTGACTATTGAGGGTGGGGACACTTATTTTTTTCCTCGACAGGCTTTCCTTATTGAGTTTTTTTTATAAGGTTTTCAACGAGATCTACTATTGGGTTTGATTTGTAATGATTTAGTTTTGGCTAAATTTTCTATTATCTTTCCCTTTCCATTGTCTGGTTTTAATTTTTTAATGATTGTACTTTGTTTTGTTTTAGCATTTTACCTTACTGTTTTTTTGCACGTTTCTTTTCTCTCTTTAATGAAATATTGGTTTTGACTAATAATATTATATTAACATAGTCATAAGGCTTATAACCACATTTTCTTTTTTGTATCTATCGTTATCGGCTGTCTTGCTATGTGATAAATTGTGGAAGCAATTGTGTAATTGACGGGTCTAAATGAAAATAACCATACACTCAAAGAATTGACTTTTTAGTAATCACTCCATATTTTGAATTTTCGAATAAATAATTTCACAAAAAGTCTATCCTTGATAAGTGTCAATGTTTGCCTTTTCCAATTTGGTTTTCGATAGAAATTGCTTGAATAGTTTATGCAATCATTTGTTTTTTATTTCTTTAAGGTGTAAGACATGACATTACATCCCACTAGGCGGGGTTTGGTTGAAAAACATAATTTAATACAAATAAATTAAATATCAACCAATTATTATATATATCTTACAGAAAAAGTCATCGACTCAAACAAGTGCATTGAAAGGATTAATTAAAAAAAGAGGTAGTCACAAAAATCCTATTGTAGTTTGCAAAAATATTCATTTTACCACCTATGATTGCATTTTTGTACAAAATCTCTGTGGACATTAATAAATTAACATAAAATATCCATTTTACCTTCTATAACTTCATAATTAACCTGTGACCATTGAGATATCGTTACACATCTCCACTGGGTATTTTGAATGTTTTTATTAACTTCATGAGAGATTTTGGATAAAAATGAAACAACAAATAGTAAAATGGATATTTTGACAAATTATAATAGGTTTGTTAGGATTATCTTTAAAAAAACTATGAACGTCTAATTGTAAACTTCCATGATATACTTAAATAACAAACCTTAATATCAAATCATAAGATTTATCTAATATAATATATCTCTATAGAGTAATAACAACAAAAAAACAGATAATAATCATGAGACTTGTATAGAAATTCAATCCTATGCATTAAATGGGTTACCTCAAACGCTAAAATACTAGTTGCTTGACAAATTAAAATAACAATCATATGCCTATTTTTGCCTCAGAGCACAGACTCAAAGTCAGGGATCTTCAAAGCATAAAAACCATATGCATGCATATTTTTGCCATTCACAATTCATAATATCTTAAAGTACTCCATGGATTCGATCACTGCAACCCTACAACATTGGCTGGTCAATCACCCTACAATCATCAACTTCGCATGGAGCCAAGGTCACAACTTAATTTGGTTCCACCCAACAGTTCCTAACCCTTACTGTCCTTACTGTCCTCACCTATCTCTCCTTCACGTTGGTACTCTCTCGCATCAATATTCTACCTTCCCTTAGACTTCGCATCATCAAACCTATCACAGCCTGCCACAGCTTCACTATTCTCCTTCTCTCCTTCATCATGGCCCTTGGTTGCACCTTCTCTATCATCTTCCATCCATGCCATCTTCGCCATGTCGTTTTTGTAAAGCCCCGATTTTTTCTATTTAAGAAAAACAAAAATATATCCGAATGAATAATATTTTCGAAATGAATAGTATTTTTAGATGAATAGTATTTTTGAGTGAATAGTAATTTCTGAAAAACGGACATTTCCTCAAGTTTCGCAAGATAAAAATTTTTCGGTGAATAGTATTGTCAACGAAAAGTGTCCGTATGAATAGTAATTTTCGAAAAACAGATCTCATATATTAAAAGTTTTGAAAATTATATTAGAATTAACGGAAACTGAAGCGGAGTGAAGATAAGTCTATTCGAAGAGATTTTAAGTGATCCGAAATATATGGGATAGAAGTACTCTATTCGATTAGTGTTCCGTATACAATATTTAGAGAGATGAAAAAATTTTCAATATTGGATGTGTAAATGAAATTTTAGTAGAATTTTCGTATAGGATCAGAAATGATTTTAATTGTGAAGTAATGAAATGATTTTTAAAGTGACCATAGGTGTAAATCGAATTTTAATAGAATTTTTCGTTGTATTAATTTAACTTTTTTATAATTTTCAAATAGACCGGAAATGATTTCGAGTACAGAAACATAAAAGAATGAGACAAATGCATGGAATTGTAAGAAGGATGACACTTGGCATTCAAAGAGGGGAGGAATGATTAGATTGGTGACAAGTGGCAAAGATGGGGTGTAGATGCTTGACAAGTGGCATGATTTTGTGGTTGATAGATAAAGTGGAAAAAAAAAATAAAGTGAAAGAGATAAAGAAGAAAAAGGTTTACGGTCAAACAAGCAAGCTAGATAAAGTTGAGAAAAAAAAATGAAATGGAAGAGATAAAATGTGATTCACGGTCAACAAGAAGAAAAAGGCAAACAAACAAGCAGAAAATGCAACAAACCAAAACAAGAAGCAATCAATCGGTCATAAAGAGGTGTTGAATCGAGAGAAAGCAAGAGAGGGGGAGAGTAGAATCGGTCAAACAAGGAAACAAAAGGCCAAAATATATATATATATATATATATATAAGAGAAATAAGGGCATTCGGTCTTGAAAGGGATTTGTGACTGAGCAAAAGAGTAAAAAGAGAGTGTGAGAGCTGTTTTGATTTTTTCGAGAGAGAGACTTCGATTCAGTAGCTAGTTTGAGTGATTTTGAGTGCAATTTTTGAAAGATTTCAGCACATATAAGGGAAAGAAACAAGAAGCAAGAGTGCAGCTCGGTTGGAGAGGAAGAAAGAGCTGTTTTCTGCCTAGAAAATGAGAGTACTCTGCTTGAGAACAGCAAGGGTGCAACAAGCTATTTTGAGTTGTTTGAGAGCCTTTTCAAGTGATTTTCAAGTCCCTCAAGCTTGCATGAAAGTCTTGGAGCAAAACCTATTCATTTGGAGTTGATTTGAGAAGGTAATAAACTAGTTTTCATGATTTATATTGTGTAATTGATGAATTGTGTGAGATTATATTTGGGTTTGAATGATTAATATCTTAAAGTGATGAATGATGGATTTCATGTGAATTGGATGCAAGAATTGATGAAAAATTTGATGATGGATGCTTGTGTTGGTTCGGCCAAAGTGAGGTGTTTGTGATTGAAATGTTGTTTGATGATTTTACCATGAAATATGATGAGTTTAGGATGAATTTTAATGGTTTAAATTGAAGAAAAGATTGTGTTAAGGGTTGGTTTGTATTCGGCTAAGAGGTTATATTGTGAATGAAAATAATTTTTGGTTGATTTGGATGTTACGAATGATATTATGGGCTGTCCTGATGTTAAATTTACTAAGGAAACTGTTTTAGACATTTTGAATGACTTTAGGAGCTTTTTTGAGGTTGAAAATTTGAAACAAAGTCTTGATATACAAGCTGCCATGATTTGTTATTTAGTGTATTGAAGTGTTAGACTATAATTCTTGAATGATTTGAATGAATTTATAAGATATGTGGATGATAGAATTAACTTAGAATGGAAAGGAATTGCGTTGAATGTTAAATAGTCGTTTCGCGACTAAATGTTTTTCGTAATTGCACCAATGTGATGTTTGATGGATTTAAATTGAATTTATACCATATTGCTTGTGTTCAAATGTGTTTTCAATGAGAAAAATCAAATAGAATTGATGGTGTGAAAATTAATGGTCATTCGGTTATCAAAGGCCAAGTTGATTCTAGAATGCGTTTAATGCGTTAGAATGAGATTAGTTTCGAATTGGCATGTTCTCGTGCTTAGATGTTAGGAATTTCGAATGGAATTTGTGTGTATATGGTTGAAGTTGTTTTGACTTGGAAAAAGGGTATTTTGATACCCTCAAATAATTAGAAGTTATCGTTTATGTGTGTGTAAGTACTAATTGAAAAATTTGTTCGTATTAAAATGTAGGTGAAATGATGACTGGAAGGAAAGCATAAATGAGTGGGTTGTTAATTTAGAAGCAAGTAGTGAGTGTGGTTAATTTTTAAAAGCATTTTACGAGTTTATATTTTAAATATCGACATTTGCAATACTTATTTTAGTATTCAAGTTTTATGATGAGTTAATTAAATTTTGGCATGTCATTACATTTTTATATATTTGCATGTAAGCTTTCTTATATTATGTTATAATTTTATTTATGTTAGAAGTAAAGTAAATTTTATTATATTCGAATGAAATACATGCTACATGCATTAAGAGAGATGCTGAGAAATTTTGAAAGTATTTTTATTATAAATTGTATATTAGAACAAGAATATTTACTAGCGAAAACTTTACATTTTCAAACAAATGAAAAAGAAGATTATTAGTACAGTAAAAGAATTTATAATGCAAGGTTTACCTTAATCCCCAGTACACCCGACTGAAATAACCTAGTGTGTTGCCCTCTGCACGTGTGGGGTAACGTAGATCTGCCTGATGTTGGGAGGGGATCATGATCCCAGAGTTTTTCCACATCTGCGACTACACATGGTAGAATTCCCGAGCTCTAGTGGCGATGAGAAATTTCGTCACAATAGAGCTAAGTTTCCTTGGGTTGCCTTAGTAAGTTTTCGATAGAAAAGCGTGTCCATAAATGCGAAGTTTAGAAATAAAAGAAGTTTATAAAGTAAAGCATTTTATACTTTATTAAAGTTATTATCATATATTTTGAATAAAGCTATAAATAGTTAGCTATATAAATTTTCAATTTTATAAATTTTAGTGAGAAATTATAAGTTTCCAAAAACTATTTTGCGAGGATAGATATATTTGAAAACGAAATTCAAAGTCTAAAAAAATATACCCACTCACTAAGTTTATACTTACCACTCGTTTTCCTATTTTATAAAAATCCTTTCCAGTGCAGGTACGAGCCATTCAGTGAAAAGAGCTCTGTCGAACACGCAGGTTGATTGAAGATGCTATGCCATTGCACTAGTCTCTATTTTTGGAAATATCATGTATATGCATATCTTTTAAGTTTTGTGCATGTTTATAAATATTGTTTTGGAAAATCTTTATACATGGATGTTCTGTATAATGTTTTATAATTCGCATGCATAATTTTAATTCAAATTGATGATTTTGAATTGTCTTTTAAACTAGAGTTATAATTGTGCTTGAGTGTGAAATTGAAAGAGGGTCTGAGGCCTGGAAGTTGAGAAAATGTGATTTTTAGAAGTGTACAGGTATTTTTCTTGTTTTTACTAGGTGGGATTTTCAGAAAAGTAGTCGTTGTGTTGTCGGATTTTTATTAAAAACCTGATTTGTAAAAGTATTTAAAAAGAAAAAATTTCCACCCATTTCTGTTAGAAAAGATATTCAGGAGTTTTGAAAAGATTTTTAAGAAAAAGAAAAAGACTTAGCTTCATGGGAATCTTTCAGCCGGTACAGATCCCATCTGGAACGCCACTGTGGGGTTGTCGGTCGGGCTGCCTAGTGTGTAAGGAAGAGGGACCTAACAGTTTGCTTCCCAGCCAATACCCCACCAACCAGACCCTTCTTCTTCTAGGCGTACATCTTTTACCTCTAAAAGATTCTTGAATTTATATACACCTTTTTTGACAGGACTCGACTTGACTCCTACTTTGAGTCGAATTTACTAAAAATCTTTTGAAGTAATTTAAAAAAATCTGAAAATCCTTTCTATCGGAACCATTCAAACAAATCAAAAGTCTTTAAAAAAATTTTCTTGTGCTGAACTCGTAAACTGAACATATAAAATATTTTCAATTATCTATAAAATGATTTTCAATTTGTAAAACTGTTTTGGAAATACACTTACAAAATCTAGTGATTTAGGAAATAATATGCATAAATTCAACAATTTATTCTCAGGTGCCTTTCCTTACGATATGTAGTAACTTACACGAATCTACAGTGGATATCGGGGAGGGAGGGAGTTTAAAAAAAAAAGAAAGGGATGAGCCTAATGCTCAATGAGTGGATATAAATTTTCATCAACATTTCTAATTAAAACATAACATGTTTCTAGTAACAAAACTACTTCTCAAGGAATCATAAAAATTTGAAATTTGAAATGGTAAAACTAAATATCAAACATGAATAAAATTTGTGAACCTTGATAAATTTTTCTAAAATATTTTTCAATGAGACGCAAAACTTATCATTGATAAAAGAAAATTTTTTATGATTCATAATTAATTATATTTGAAAATAAATATGATATCACTATAAAGCCATAATTTCTACATAAAACTCTTTTTGTAAAACTTTCTTTAAAATTTCTTTCGGTGAATCGGGTATTTTGTAAATTTTCTTTCCTACATAGGAAATATGGAAAACCATAATTTATCAAATCTTTCATTTTTAAAATGATATTTAATTTATTCTCTATACCAATTAGTACCCAGGGAACATTACCATACGTGTGGGGATTCTCGATATCCACATAGAGAGCGGGGGATACTCTGTCATACATGGTGGAGATACTTAACACACATGCAGAGGGCGGGGAATGAGGGAAACTCTGCCATACATGGTGGAGATATTCAACACACATGCAGAGGGCAAAGGATAATCTTTGGGAAGGGGGAAACTCTGTCATACGTGGAGAGATACTCGATACACAAGCAGAGGATGGGGGATCTCTGTCATCCACACGCTAGGCGACTCAATGACACACTCTTTCTCAATCCTCGATGAATCACCTCTTTGATCTCTGCACTAGCATGTGGTAGGTGACCTTTGGGTCTTATTCACGTGATGCCTTATGACCGTTAGAGGGGAGGGTACGCCTTGGTGCTCTAAAAACATTTTGATTTCTCTTTCTCTTCTTCAATCTTTATTAAAACATTTTTCATTTCTCTTCTTTTCTCAAATCCTTTATAAAAGCACTTTTGTAAGGAAAACCTTTCCAAACACATTTTTCATAAAACTTTCCATAATAAAATTTTGATTTCCAACAAAATCCCATCCATACTTGTATTCATTAAAACCATAATTTTTCATGCAATTCATAAAACATACTTTAAAAACTCAACACAAACTATAAAATTTACAAATCATAAAAATTTCTCTTAGCTCACCAAAAAGAATAGCTTCTAATTTTTCACAAATCATAAAGTGTAGCCTTAAAATTTCAAAACATGACCTTGAATCCATAAATTTGTAAAATATACCTTAAGGTTTTAAAATCAAAAGATTTAATTCATGATTCATAAAACATGACTCATTTTGTTAAATTATAATACTAACTTTAGAAAATGCAACAAAAAATATAAAATTCCCAAATCTTTGAACATATTTTGGAATCTTTTACAATGCATACTTTTTAGTTTTATAAACAACAAGGCATACTTAAAATCACAAGACAAAAACCTTGAATTCATAGTTCCCAAAGTATACTTCAAGATTTCAAAACCACTTGCCTTATTTCAAAAACTATAAAACATATTTTCCTTTCTTAAATAGTAAAACCTACTTTAGAAATCATAAATCAAAACTTACTATGTCAAATTATAAAATATACTTTGGAAATCATAACATGATCTTACTTTATTAACCATAAAACTCATTTTAAAATTCAACATCAACCATAAATTACACCATTTATCAATTGTATTTTAGAATCAGCAAGGGTATAGTTTCTAGTTTGTAAACTATAAAGTATCATTTGAAATCATAAAACATAATCTTAATTTCACAATCTACAAAATAAACTTCAAGATTTCAAACCAAAATCCATACTTAATAAATCAAAATCTTATCATAAAGTTAATAAAACATAATAAAACATAATTCTAAAGTTGTTAAAAATATGATCTAAAGTTTATAAAACATAAACTAAAGTCTATAAAACACTAGCTAAAGCTTATAAATCATACTCTAAAGTTTATAAAACATAATCTAAAATTTGTAGCTTCTAAACACACTTTAAAAACCTCTAAACATATTCTAAATTCCCTAACTCATAAAACACACATTCTAAACATAATCCACTTGTTTTTAAATCATGGAACATAATTCAAAATCTTAAACATACTTTAAAACTTTAAAACACACATCAAAATTCATAATTCTCAAAACATACTTAAATTATCAAAACTAATAAAAGTTAGAACAAGTAAAAAAAAAAAAGTTGTTTAGTAAAATTAAAAATTGTCAATAGATTTTGTGTGGCCACTAGGAATGAGAAAAATAATAGATCCGATCCAAACCAGCCCAAATCCAATCTTTTCAGGGCAGGTTTGGAACGAAAAGTAACGATTCAATTGGGGTATAGATTAGGTTTAAGGCAACTCCAAAAAATTCTAAATTTGGTTTAGGACAAACTTTCTTGCCCTAACTTTACTCAATACTTTAGTTTATACATCTTCATTTGTTATCTTGTCACTTACTAGTTTAGCCTACTAAATTTATTACTTTTTTAATTAATTTATCTTTAATAATTTAAATTTAATATATCCTGTCAATAAATTTTAAAATATTAAAATTTAAGTTATTACATTAAAATTGTGCATGCATTGTCATGATCAATTTTTTAATGTTTATTTATTTATTTATTTTTACTTATGGTTTTACTTTATTTAGAATTAACAAAAACTAAAAGTTAATAAAAAATTCAGAACATAACTGATAATATATATCAATAAATTTTCATTTTATAAATTGGATTGATATTATGTTTTCTAATTAATACATATAATTTGTGTTTTATTTAAATTAATAATTTTTTCATTAAATAATACCAAATTATATCTATTGAGTATTAATAAAATTATTGTTATATATATATTTTTTAAATTTCTAACATAAAATATTATATACTTAACCTGATCTTAATTTTTGATATTTTTGTTATTTTCTTCTTGTAT